>JAOBAZ010207753.1:0-17840 GCA_026546875.1 Pteroeides caledonicum
TATAGTGTATAGTGTAGAGTGCATAGTGCATAGTGTATAGTGTATAGTGTATAATGTATAGTGTATAGTGTATAGTCTATAGTCTATAGTCTATAGTCTATAGTCTATAGTGTATAGTGTATAGTGTATAGTGTATAGTGTATAGTGTATAATGTATAATGAATGTATCATGTATAATGCATAATACATATTACTATGTATAATGTATAATACATACTACACAATACATAATACATGATATATCATTTCATATATGATATATGATATATGTATGGTATATAATATATGATATATAATTAAGAAATATAAATGGTTTTCCGTGTTTATATACTCTGCTATAAACATGTTGAATGTTGCAAGACGTTTTTTAGCTTTTTGAAAATCGAGCTCAACATCCAGCTCAACAATTTATATCAGGCAACACCAATTTTATATTTTGTTTATAAAATATCAGGCCTAAAATACTGAAATTTTTAAAAATTATCCCACAGTAAAAAAAGTGTGTAAAAAACAGGTTTATATACTCTGAAATATAATGTGAACCAACCAATCAGTGCTTGCATAGTATTTCACTTATTCTATAATATGTAATATATAATATACATTTATATACATTAACACTCAACCTGTTGAATGGGTAGGTGACTAATGGGATTTGAAATAGCTTCTTTATATTCACTTTCAGGAATTTCCCATATTTTAACCTATATCAGAGCAAAACATCAAAAAGTTTTGTTAATATGATTGCCCACGGGGAAGCCCCCGAACTAGCAATGTAGCTTAAAAGTCTACTTTTATATACATGGACATGAACTATGAATGTGGATTGTAAAGCAGAATATGCATGTCCAAGATAAAAGAAAAGATGTGAGAATGGTAAGATGCCAGGTATATGGATGTGTATCATTGAGAGAAAGTCAGTGTCAGTTAACAGACTTGACAGAGGAAATGAGATGGGATAAGATGAGAATAAACATGTAACTAATGATATGAAATATAGGCTGAGAGAATGGAAGAAAAGAACGGCTAGCTAACATACTGTAATAGAGGGTAATACCAGTATCCCCACATATGAGACAAAGGGCACTGTCAGAGGATGAAAAAATCCAATGACAACACACTGTACATGCATTACTGGCTGTGAAAGATGCACAAGAAAACATATATATGTGCTAACTTCAAAATCTTTCTGACTTTAGTGGGTCTTTTACATATTTCCTACCCTGAGTTGTTGGGATCTAGCACTACATTTCAACTCCAAGTGAGACCCATTTTGTCATATTACTAAGTCAGACTGTTATTTGGATGATATACAGGTACATACTGAGCAATCTTTGGAGCAAGTAGCAAGGATAGACTCATCAAATGGAGAAAAGTCAAAATCTGTAATTAAATCTACAAAAAAAACTTACATGAAATAACTGTCACAAAATATGACAACATTTGTGTCAATATATATCCAATACAGTAACATATAATGATATTGCCAGTACATGTATGCTGATCACATACTGCAGATATACCAGTATACCTTCAGGTACTACCTCTATTATATTTTCCAGGTAATTACTGGCACCTACAGACCTGTATACACTGTTCATTTTAAATTAAGTGGCTGAATACCAGGGCCTCCAGAAGAACCAAGATTTAAAAGTAATTTCTGCATGTGTCGCGAGTTTGTTATGTATTTATAAATATAGTTTAAGTTTAATTTGTGTGGGTAATATTGTCATGCAGTTACATATAGCAGATTTAACAACTCAAAAATATACTCTTTATAATATGGTAATCCAGAACTTTACCGATCATTTTTGAGACTCAATTCAATACCAGATGGTGATGGTGTAAAATAACTGCTTCTTAGAAATTTAATTAACATTATAATAGAACATATTACTTTATTCTATCAAATATAAAAAAATATGCTGTGTATTAAAACACAATGTATGTCAAAATTTAATCAATAGCTATAAATTACATACCTGTATGGGCTGAAAGCAGAATTGGTGTTGCATGTCTTTCTTTGTCTTGATATGGTACAACAGCTAAATGACCTCCTACAATGATAAAACAACAGTTACTATCACAAGCATTCATGAAATGTAAGCAAATGGACATCGATAATTACTATAAATGTGTACACAGCAACACCTGCTAAAAATATATGTACTGTAAGTTAACTTCATATTTATACCCGCTTTATATGGAATTATAGATAGCCAATTTGCTATTTACATGCAGTACCTACAGTTACTTCAGCTTCTGAAGCTAATTTTACCATTTTAATGAGTGCTGGCAATACAACAATATCTAGTATGCAATTAACCACTGTGAATTAAGGTGGGCATGCTGTATATATTAATTAATTAATAAAATAGAAACTATAAGATTCCATTTACCCTATATAGCTACTACTTCAACCCAAACTACCTACTTTATAACGTCTCAATTTCTGCAGTGCCAATTAATCAATCAAAAATCATACTGGAAAGGTTAACAGAGGTTATGCGAAATGACAATTTAAACTATTTGGTTGCCCATGCTGATGAACATCCACCCACTATTATTTTGCTGCCTAATACCAGACAAATACTCTATATTAATGCTAATCAAGTTAGACTTAAACCATTACAGGAAATGACTTTTTTAATGTTTGTTCTTAAGAATACAGAGCATAAAAGACCATATAAGGATTAATGATTTATTTCATGGTGAAATATACAGGGTTTTTCAAACAAATTTACCCATTAAGGAAATTAAAAATAGTTCTGTTAATCAAACAGGACATATACCAGTACATACCTAGTCCACCATCTGCATTAAATGCTATGAATGTACAATTTGCCTTTATATGACTACTATAAGAATCCATAATCCCAACATGTATACCAGTTATGCAATCCTATGAAATAAGTATAGAATAAGTATAGCATTCAATAAACTCAAACATTTGATTTTTTTGTTTGTTTATCATTTCAGTAGTCTTTAAAAGGCTAGCGAACATTCAATCAATTTACAAATGTCACAGAAGAAGAAATTGAAAAGTAGCAGAAAAACTCTTTGTTCCAAAAGCACAAAAGAATATAAAAAGTACTATAATAATTATTCACCTCAGCTTTGGCAAATAAAAGTGAACATTTACCTTGGCTGGGCCTTGATAAATGTTCACATACATTCACCTCAACTTGGCTGAATAACTATTATATACAGTGCTGACTGGTCACTTAGCACGTTTATATCAGAGTATACAAACATGTTTTTTTTCACATGCTTTTTTGGATACTGTGGGTAATTTTTTAAATTTCAATATTTTATTTATATTTTATAAAAGAAATATAAAATGGTTTTGCCTGTGTTTATACCTATAGCGGTATATTCTCTCAATATACAGTTATGATATATTGATTAATGTTCATTTCAAAATATCCTGTGGTTTTAATATCTTTACAAGTAGGTAAAGATATCAAAAATTTCAAAATATTTCATTGTAAATTTTAATTCAGCTATACATCAAAAGTTTATAATATACCTGTTTAGCAATAATTATTGCTAATGCCAGACATTTTAACTGTCTCAGATTTATACTCTACTGTACTATCAAAATGTGCAAATGTAAAAAATAAAATGTGCAAATGAACAGAACATTTAATTTTAATAGTACAAAATTGCCAAGTAGTAGTTGGCCCCTGACACAAGGGTATATATTCATTAAACTTGTCATACAATCGCCATTCTAATTTAGGTTAATAATTGTGCAACCCTTTTGCGGTTTTGCCAGAGTTTGGGAGTTACAAAATTATTGTTAAGCTTTATAGTCGTAATGCTTGTTGTTCATCTTTTTTGTGTCGCGTGTGAGTAAACGATATAATAACGATAATCTGCTCCACTTACAATTAATAAAATTATAAAGCGCGTTACGCTTCCTAGGTTTTGTTAACTGGACAAATTGTGAGTATACTGAAAGTCTATAATACAGGTTCCACCACTGTGTACAAGTTTGGTACTAAACAAGAAACCAACATTGTAACATTGTAAGGTTTTACAGTGCCAGTAGGCTTTCCCTTGGGGTGAAATGATTTGAGATAATAATATATGGAGCGTTATAAACTCATAAACTGGCGGTAAACAGGAATCAAAGTAAATGCAATCGTCTGGGTTTACACAAATAATACAATAACTGCTTGATTAAACAAAACCCTTAATCATTGATCGTATTGTCTAATACCAAAATCGGTTACAGCAAGACAAATATTTTATGTTTCACAATTATTATATTTTCCCTAATACACGACTGAAAGTGAAAATAGTAAGTAAGCTACCCACATTCAATTTGCATAGTACGAAAAACATCATTTACAAAAAAGCATCACAGTACCTGTAGAGCCGGTATTTTTGGTGTTGCATTCTTGTATTTAGAAGTTTTAAAACGACTCATGTTGGAAAGATATAAGACTACGTTGTTGTCTATATATGCCTCTTTCTTTAATGGTTTACTGCAGTGTATGTGTATTCCAAGGCCTGGCCTGCTGCCTGGCCGGTTTAAGTTTTCAGCTATTTCCTGATATTTCCGGGGGGCAACAGAATTTGTCACAGCTACACAGTACGCACAACGCACGCACCCCCGAAAGATTAGTCAAGAAGCGCTGTCGCTATCATATCAGTAATACCATTAAAACACTTGAAGTTGTGCACTTTTAAGTGGGCTGCTCAGAAAATTAAAAGGTAATGCATTTTACTTTTTTATATATGCCAATTATTTAAAATTTTGCATTTGGCAATGGAATGAATTGTATTTGTGTTTACGTCGTACCCGCGTAAATTAATAATTTAGCCGCTGCTCAACCATATGTGCTACAACTTACAGTGCTAAAAAAATAGCTTCCTGTATGATTATAAATGCCTTACAACACCCCATTATTTTAAATTAAATAGACAATTTGATATTTCACCGTTGAAGCTGGACTCCTCTCAATTACACGCGAAACCTATACCGTCACTGCGCCGCACCCATTCGCCGCCGACCAACGCAGCGGGGTACAGATACACGAAACCCGTGTTTAGGAGGGGTGCAATTTATATATTTACTTCAAGTGCTGCAGAAACGGATGTCTGTTGAACCTGTGGTTGAACACCAACGCGGGGATTAGCATAAGCCACACTGTAGAAGTATTATCAGAGGTTCGACAATATCATCGCCTGTTCTCGATTCCACCTATTCTCATCTTGGTGAAAGTAAGTTAAATTTATACTTGTTTAGCGTATTTGGCAGATTATATGACATAATAATGTAACAGATTATAACTAACGTTTTATAGGCTGTAGTCACATGCAAAGGTAGAAAACAGTTATTGCGTCAAAATCCCTTAACTTTTCTCAAGTTATACAATTGGTTGTGATATTTATAGTCATGCTTCTGTTATCATTTTCATATATTTGAGTGAACCTTTAAAATTAATTTTAAATGCCCTTTCCCTTTCCGTCGGTTCCATGATTGTTATTTATTACCCGCCGAAGTTAACTGTTGTAATATTTATATCCAATTTTGTGATAACGCTGTATAAAGTCTATAAGCTTTTATTAGGATTAATAATTTGTTCATGTATTAATACTATTACTATGGGTTTCTTTGTTAAAGTTTCAGCAATTTAGTTCTGTGTGCACAGGTCAGCTGGATCTTGCGAAATAACATGTATTAGTAGCGCAGACTTGCTTTTTCATTATTTTAAAACAAACATTGTGAAATGCGTGTTGCGTTACATTAAGCTATTGCATTTTCTGAATTAGATAAACGGAAATAGAAATTGAAACAAAAGAGGCCATGCCGAGGATCTTCAGTATTGTGGTCAAAACGTATATAAATACGACGGCGCGCACCGTATATCCAACATTTTATACCCAGGCTAATTCAAATTCTATAAATGAACGCTCGGTTTTTGAATATATTATATGTTTACTTATTTGGAGACAGCTCTTAATAATCATGGAGAAAGCGAAAGCGCTGTGCAGTCATACGGTTTTCTTTTGCAAACGTCCATACATATTTATTTGTATTGTCTTAATATGAACGATTTCATAACAATACAGTACCAGCAAATACTTTGTCCCATTAATTAAGAAAAAACTGTCCCGACTGTTTTAGCTTTGACCTAATTAATATGGTTTGACACTTTAAGTTGTTAACATTTCATAAATCGATGATTCGGATATTATAGGACAATTTGAAAAGCAAATGTAAAATTAGAGTTCAAACATGTATACGCATGATGTCCATGAAAATGTGTTCATGCAAAGCATATAGTTACAAGTTGTTTTATTAATAATTAATGTTGCATACTTGTAAGATTATGGCAAGCATTATAAAATATATTTGATATATAATAAATAATACATTTTAGAGAAACAATAACATGCATACAGTATTACACCCTGATGTCTTTGACTAATTATGTTAGATTACACCTGAGTTAATTTGTAAATTCTTATATTGTTAAAACTATATTGTTATAAAACTTGTTCATAAGAATAATGTTATAATTCTTGTTTCCAACTAAGAGCTGTTGACAAGTAAAATCATCTGGCATTAACAACTAGAAGCTGCACTGACCTGAATGGCTTAGGAAAGACAGTTTGCATTTCATTTGGGTAATACAAAATATAAAGCAAATAAAAATTAACAATTATATTATAAGTCCAACTTGTTTTTGTATGGCTGTAATTGTGTCAGTTATTAATTTACAATGGTTAAAACAAATGACAATAAACTTTGTTAAAACCACCTTCACAAATGAGTAGAGATGTATAAATATACAACATAATCCTTGCTGATATCTTTTTAAATAAAGATGCAATATCTATGTAATCTAACTTAGAGATTGATAGCAACGATGAGAATGATAACATTGTTGCCAAAGTTAGCAATAGCGATGATGAGCGACACAATGAGCTTGAATACAATAGCTGACAACATTTATGACAATGTCATAAACTTTCTAGAACTTCAGAAGATGAAGAAGTAGTATATATATTCTGCTTTGGTTGACCATGTCATTTTACGCATGCAACTTATACACTGGGTATACGAAAAATACCATATTTTTAATCAAAAAAGTAGGATGCAACTTATACACTGGGGTGACTTTTATGCCACAAATGCGGTAAGCCATGTGCCATACTGGTACTAGCTCATACGCGTGCGATCAAATGCATGCATAAATTTTTCTGTGCGTGTTTTGTGTGCAAATGTGCGATTAAAATAAACAATCAAATTAGCATTAATTAAAATAACATCTGTACTACATGCACCCCTGTTAATTTATTGCAAAAATCATCAACTGTAGTTAATAAACTTTTGCTGATAAATGTTAATGTTCAAAACTAAACAGTATTAATAACAGAACAACATAGTTCGTGACAACAAGGTATATGAAATAGCATTATATAACAGTATTATTGAGGAAGTCACAATGATGTCCTCACAGTGTTATTAAAATTTATATCTGGTATCTGATATATGTGTAATATCTGATAGTATAGTCTAAATGGTTCAAGTTGCTGATACAGTATTATCCATAAATATTTAATAGTTCATATATAATCTGTAATATCTAATAGTTCAAGTTGCTGACAGTCGTACGATTGTTAATAATATAAACTGATGGACTTACGTCCTGCTGAAAGACAATGGTAACCCGTTATAAAAGTAAATGAATGTTTAATTCATCAGTATCCATTTCTTGATATTCCTCAAACTGTCACTTTCCTGTCACTTTCAAATTCACCATTGTCAACACACACATAGCACAATCATTGTCACTCTATAACTATCAACAAGTTTGGCAATTTTGCTGTTGGGTGGTTTGACGTTGTTGAGTTTCACTTTTCTTGACAATAGACAAACAATTTCAAGAGCATGTTTTAACAGTTTGTCGCATTCTGGCAACAACAATGGTCATTTGTGGCAATGATGAGAAGCATCTTTATCATTGAATGCTGAATTTTAATTTGGCGTTGCAATAGAATGTGCATGAGTGTGCTGAAAGCAGACAATTTTGAGCCACTAATTGAGATAACAATTTTCGCCAAGAAATACAGGTTTGGTAATTGCTGGGTCTTGTACCATTGCTGGAAAACTTTTTCCCAAACTCTCTTCACAGGAGCTCAGTGTTTCAGTGGGCTTTAAAGGGATCTTCCACTCTAAAAACAAATATCAACTAAATACATCTAAATGCCATGAAATAAACATTTATGTGGATTAAATTTCTCTTAGCTGTGCCTGTATCCTTCATTTGTAATTTACTTTCAAAGTTGAGCCATTTTGATTTTTGGTGACGTAACTAATGGCTGCTTGACTAGTTGATAACCACCAATTTATTTCTTATAGTTAGTAAAGTATGACCATAGCACTTGTCATTGATCAGTCATTACTCAGTGAATTTTGAAATGATGAAAATGATGCAGTTAATGGACGAAAACAATTGAGGAAAATATGTCAAGCAACCAAGTTATGTCATCAAAAATCAAAATGGCGGCTTCCATGAATTCAGAGGCTCAACTTTGAAAATAAATTACAAAATGAAAGATACAGCTAAGAGAAATTTAATCCACATAGATGTTTATTTCACGTCATTTAGATGTATTTAGTTAATATTTGTTTTTAGAGTGGAGGATCCCTTTAACATAACTAAAGGATTTCCATTCATGCATCGCTTGTATAATAATACTCATTTGTGTGTGCAATCAATTGCATGCAATAATTGTCCTGTGCATGTGTGGGTGTGTGCATGTGTAATCGCACACATGACATTTTGAGAATTTTACGCCACCCTCAAATCAGTTAATATATAAATTAACAAACATTTTCCTGCTAATGCACAGTTTAGCAGTGACTTCCAATGGCAGTTTCCACTCACTGTTTACAGTCTTTCTTCACTCCAATACAGCTAATTCTATGTTGTCCTTGGCTTTCCTTAACCACTGATTTCCCTCCTGGGACTCTTAGGGCATTTGGTTGATCTCTAGTCTTTACCTACTGCAATTAGCATAGCCAGATACTGTAATCATAAGCAGTTTGTGTCAACTTTTTGTGTGATTCAATTCAATCTGCTAGTCTATTCATCATATTTTGGATTCTTGATACAAGGATTCTTGATTTTTTTTAATTGTATCCACTGGCATTTCTCTTAATTGCGACTTGGCATATAAACATTTTTACAATTTATCATATGTTAAATAAATGTACTAATTTTTATTTCACAGTAATTATTGAACACGTTATAGAACAAAACAACAAATATTTTAGAACCGTTTTCCCCATTTATGCCGGTCGGCTGGTCACTCCTACTATCTGCCTCAGCATTCTCTTTCAACATTTTGAGTTTTAAATCTGTGTTTCGCATTTTTTTAAAAAACGGTATAGGACCACCGTAAAAACAAATGCATGATATGACGTGGTGGGCTTTGAAGGAGCGAGTGAAAAGTGTGTAGGTGTCGCATGATTGGCAATAAGCCATTTCGTACCAGCGACTGCACACCCAATTGACGCATGGGGATAAAATTTCTATTCCAATAGAGTGCTATTGAAATGGAAATTTCATCCTGACGCAAGCGCCTAATTTGCATGTTGGGAAGTCGTAACTATGAGCTGTTTTAAAGTGCATATGAAACGAAAATTTTTTTGTCACATTCAAAAGAGTTTATTGAAAATTGTAAGATTACATACATAATACATTACTTTTACATATTTTTTCCCGTGTTTCGTTCTTGAAATAATTAAGTTTCTTTTTTGTGTTGTGAAACCATGTGAGGCCACATATTGCATAATGAGATATCACATACCTCAAAATAAATTCGTTTTTAGCGAACACAATCGATCACTAATGATTTTTGTGTAATGTATAAAAATCTTCGTTTGCACTTTAAGCCTGGTTTTCATACAATTGCTGGGATTGCTACGATCGTCGAGAACATCCAGGTAACTGGTATATATAATCGATTATTGTGATGTATTTCCATACTCAATGAACAGTGATTTACAGGTGTACGTACAGCACAAAAAGACGCAAGAGGTCCAGCCTTTTGTATTCATTGTTGAGCATAATGTAATAGAGAAATGCTGCGGTCGGTGCAATTATATGAAAACCAGGCTCAAGTGAATTGTTCTCTTTTTTTGCTTTATATTGTTGATGTTTAAAAATATAAGAAATAATATTATGTCGTGCGAGTCAGAACTCGCGTATTTGAACGCTGATTGGCTAACGTGCGGGTCCGTACTTCCTCGTACGGACATGGCGTACGGACCCGCATGAAAACAACAAACTAAGCGAAACAATTCCTGAGTAAAATTAGACGAAATAACGAGACTGAAATGGCCGGTCAATTCGCTATAATCTTGAGGAACTAACGGACGAAGTTGATATATTAAATGCTTCGGAGACAGAGTACACCAGAGAAAGAAAGCAAGTGTTGCAACCTCGTCAACAATGTCAACAATGTCGTTAGCATTTGCCGTTGTAGTTGAGATATATTATAAACTCCTTATTAACCTCACCAGCTCGGTCCGTACAGTAAAATATTTTGCTTTCGATCTTTTGATCATACAAACCTCGCCCTTCCGGCTCGGCCTGTACTCAAAAGATCTCAAGAAAAATATTTTACTGTACGGACCTAGCGTTCGGTTAATAAGTAGTTAATACTATCCTAATGTTTAGGCAAAACGCATACAAAATTAACGTTCAACATTTTTGGTAATGTTGTTACAATGGCGTTTAATCGTCACGCGTACGTCTGTCCAACGTTTTTATTGAAAAGTGAGTTGAATAAAGTTCGATCTTCATCAAACAATCCACGCAACATTTTTAAACTGATTAAATTTAAAATTTTATTGTTGGATCATTTGCCCTTAAAGTTTCGGAATGTATGGCAATATGCAGCAGCCAATGACGAGGGCGTGCCCGCTTTAGAATTCTGTATCCCATCATTATATCTCCGAGATATAACTGACACATTTCATATAATTAAGACTTCGGACAAACATTTGTCTATTTCTTTACCTTGGAAGAACCGTTTTACTCTTAGCATACTTAGTGTAATTAGGTATTAGTGATGACAGAGATTGGTAAATCTCTCGATCTTGTCAATGACAACGAGAATTCCCTTAGAAGTTACCGAAATTTGTACTTATCGTAAAATTTTATCAATTGACAGTTTATCGTTCATGGCAGTTTCCATCACTATCATTTATGTGAATATTATACTAAATATTCTAGTATTGGATAGGGGCATTGCGACTTACGACAGTGAGAAGCTATGCACATGAAAGTCAAATCAAATCAGTTAAAATATTGAAATTTGGCTACGTATTATTACGGTCGACCTAAAGCATTTTACGCTCGCATTACGTACATGTATGTTTATACTTGTAGGCGACTAATTTGTTTTAAAGATTTAATTTTAGTTTAAGTTAGAATGCAAAACAATGAGCACCTTAGGCTGTAATCAGTGAAAAAAGGTAATGTGTTAACATTTTTAACCATATCAACGGCAGCCTTACAGTACTTTTCATATAGGAATTGTAGGTGTGCACTAAAAAATACTTATGTTAATTTATTCAACATGGCAGCAATGACGTTAGATGCATACCAAGAATAACGTTTTCCTCCTCTTTGTCTATCTTCTATATCTCAGTGGTGAGTGTTTCTGCGGCAGAAGGACATCAAGCAAATGAATGGTATTAGTAAAAGTATTTTCTTTGTATCCAGTTCTTTAATTCTAATAAAAGCTTCTTATATTTTTGCCATTTTGCACATTTCTGGTTATGACACATGTCCGGTAAAGCATCCGACATGTCGATAATACCACTTTAGTATAATCGACCACTTAACAGATACACAGCATTTAAATTTGGTTTAATAGATTTTGAATTTATCGTAAACTGATACCAAAGACGTCAATTATTAATACGCTTAGGGTTGACAACAATATCTTTTAGCGTATGTTATTTTAGGATAAACTGCTCACTATTACAGGAAAGTATAAACATGTTACATATATACTTTTGGTGAAAGTCTGTCGTTGGCTTTTAAATTGTTGTTTCTGTGACCAAGCAGCTGTTACAATGATCGTGTGTAATACGACATCGCGTGTAAATAGGAATTGATGCTGTAAAGTGAATTCTGCTTGCTGTTATTATAGTCCTTTAAAATAAGGTTTGTCGGAAAATGTTTTTCTTCATACAAACATAAAACTAGTATTACATTTCTGTACGTTCTAAATTATTATTAGGTTTTTGTAGCAACCTGTCGCATATAGTAACCAACATGTGCTTTTGATATCATCTTGTAGTGTATTTTCCTGTCCAAAATAAACTTAAACAATTTAATATATTTATTATATATATGTAATTTTAATTTTTATTAAAGTTTTAAGGTCTATCTAGACGACACGAGTTGTAGTGTACGATTGTGATTTTGATTACTATCATTCTACGCTACCAATGTATTTTCATTTCATGGCCTATGTAAATGATAAAACCATTTTTATCATATGCTTTAAAATGTTCAATCGCATACAACACATTCTCTCTATTTAAAGGTCTAAGTAGACCTTTAAATTTCTAAATTAGCAATTCCAGAATAACGAAACTAAAAATATTTGCATACGTTTGCAATACATTTCTTTGTTATTGTCGTGGTTGTTGAGACGATTTACTTTGCTGTCAATGGATTTGCAAAGTTTTGATAGCATGTTATTTACCCGGTTGTGTTACTAAGATCTTTAATGTACATAAATCTAGACGCTTCATGGGACTTTGTGCAGATGTGCAAGCGAACTCGGGGGGGGGGGGCAGGGTTTGTACTGCTTTATTCGTAATACACACATACATACATATTTATTTATTAAAGTATTTCATCGCTTCTGATTGGCTAATAGCCATGTGTGAAAATGTCATGTCCAACGAGCGACGTCATAACGTGTGATACGATTTTTCTTCCACGTTATGAGGTCACAACGTAGACGAAAAAGTCACGTTGTCTCAATAACAGTGTTAGACAAATATTGAAAATATGCGTATGTATATGGTGATTGCCGCTTCTTGATTGAAAAAGTCATCTTTGCAGAATTGAAGACAATTCATTTAAATTAACATTAATTTTTAGAGATTTCAAGTTACCCTTAATGTTGTCTTTAAAGCGTTTCTTTGGGTTGTACTGCGGACGCTTCCCTCATGTTAGTGCACCATAAAGACGCTTTGGTAACCTCTCATTACGCACCTGAGTCAATGCAAGTGACGTTAGCTCTCTCTAGAATTTCTCTGTCTGGTGTAGAGTTCCACTTTATGTGAGAATGTGCCTAAGAAATTTCTGGTGTACTCTCTCCAAGATCTGTACATGCCACCTGTAGGCTGCCCGGGTTCTACAGGAGTAAAGACGTTAACATGCACGTAGGATAGATTAATTGACTTATATTTTTAATTGAAATTACCTGTAACAATATTTCTAATTTAAAATATCTCCATAAATTCACGTAACCTGTATTTTTATTTCGACTCTGGGGTTGGTTTTGTTTAAAATGAAAAGCCATGTAAGTTTTAATAATAAAACAACTAAAATCTAAATCTAATTTGCTTTTTTCTTTTCAAGCAAGAACCAGTGTGATTTTTGAAAGATGTCTTTGAATCTGTTGCTGGGTTTTATGTGGCTATTGTTCCTTTCGATTAAAACAGTAGAAACTGCGAATAACACTTCAGCCTCAGCAACGGGAACTGTAGTAAATAATTTGACAATATCACCCATTTATAATATGTCAACGACGTCAATTAATGTTGATAAAACTAAGTCTACTCCGTCAACGGAGGTGAAGTTGTCACAACCAGTGGTGCTTCCACAACCAACAACAAATTCAACGGAATTATCAAACATGGTGGCCACAAGTGCAACGTCCACTATGTTTAAAACCTTGTCAACATCGAAAGAAACAAGAACATCAGTAAACATATCTCAGCAGAAGAGCGAATCAGCAACGCAACCCGTTACAGCATCATTTACTGTTGCACAAGCAAGTACAATTGTTACGTCCGCTTCAATTAACCAGACATCGGTATATGTAACTTCGAATGCTCAAACGATGATGTCGTATATGCTGAATCAAACAAAAAAAACCACCACTTTAAATTCAACAATACCAACGATGCCTCAAGTAACACCAACCATGGCATATCCAACTTCCACTATACTAAACAAAACATCAAGGTTCACCACGTTCAATTCAACAACAGCATCCAGAATGCTTAAAACAACATCAATTATAGTTTTCCCAACATATTCCATGCTAAATACAACAGCGAAGATCACTATTGTAAATTCAACATTATTGCCTATGGTTAATGCAACGCTTATTGTGGTACATCCAACTTCCGCGATGTTAAACACGACAGCAAACGCTACTAGGTTTAATTCAGCAATTGCGTCGATAAATCTAAAATCGACATCCGTCATCCTAAATGAAACAGCAAAAGCGTCCACAATGGTGAATTCAACAATAACCACAATGCCAAATACCACAACCATTCTTAATACAACAACGTCCACCACAGTGAGTCCAAAACTAACCACCATGCTGAATACAACATCCACCATAAAACATTCAACATCCTCCTTGTTAAACACTACATCGCCATTCATCATTGTAAATTCCTCAGCAATACATAGCAAAATGGCTACTTCTGCCATAGTAAATTCATCATCAACTGTGTTAAACTCAACATCTGTTTTGGTTTTTGTAACAGTTAAATCAAGTTTACCAAACGCAACTGTGTTACCCACTATGGTATATCCAAGTACCATGTTAAATTCCACAACAATATCCACTATGTTAAACATGACAGAAACAGTCACCGCAATGGCCCCAATAAATTCCACAACAATATCCACTATGTTAAACATGACAGAAACAGTCACCACAATGGCCCCAATAAATTCCACAACAATATCCACTATGTTAAACATGACAGAAACAGTCACCACAATGGCCCCAATAAATTCCACAACAATATCCACTATGTTAAACATGACAGAAACAGTCACCACGATGGCCCCAATGTCCTCACATATGGGAAATTCAACAATATCAAAGTATATGATACTTCCTTCACTTACATCTGATGTAAGGACCTCAACCATGATCATGGTAACTTCGTCCCAAAGCCAAAGAAGTAGTAAAAGTTTGGTTATTTCGAAAGGATCATTGTCCACAACTCAATCAGTGTTCTATCGAACATCTTCGTCATTTAAATTTTTTGTTACGATGATATCTTCCACGACCAATTTTCTCCATCCTACTACAGTCGTGTCACCAACACCAGTCTCCAAGACCTACGTCATGAGTTCTTCAGTTGTGGTTTATTCTTCATCCACACGTTTCCACATTACAATTACCGCCAGCTGTGCCCAGGTTACTGATTACGACTCCGACGAATTTAAGAATGCTGTAAGAAATTCTATTAGTTTAAAGCTGGTCATAGATAAATCAAGAATAACAATATTAGGTGTTGAATGTGGCTCTATTAATGTGAAACTCGAAATAAAGGATGCCAAGAAAGATAATATTACTGAAAGACTTAATAATCTTGTTGCTGGAAACCAGTTAAATATATCTTATCAAGGAAAACAGTTTCAGGTAACGTCAGTAAAGGTGGTTTCCAAACCGAGCAAGCCAAAAGATGATGAGGAGGATAATACAGCTTTGATAGTATATATAGTGTTTGGTGTAGTTCTTGGTTTAGTGTTCCTCACTGGGATGGTGGCTTTGATTATACGTTGTCGACACGAACGTTCGGCAGGCATGTTTCAACTTCCTCGCGAAGACCACCTTGAGCTTAGTGGGTTTTCTAGAGGATCAAAATCTCAGTTTCGCACAGGAAATTTTTATGGCGATGTAGAAATCGAGTCGGGTGAAGGAGAGTTTGGCCATAACGGGCCTGGTTCACCGGTTTATGGGGAAAACAGAGAAAATCATGATTATGACACTCCAGCAACTGGCTTACCGGAGTGGAAGAATTTGCCAACTATTGATCTTTCAGATGCTGGTATTGCTGAACAGGACTCGTCAGCTACAAACGTACTTTTAAGTTACAAAAACAAAAATAATACTGATGTTAAAGGGAAGCACAAGGAGTCCATTGGCTCATACGAAAATCCCTCCATGGATAATGTAAATGGCAATCAAGTTAAAGATGAAGACTAAAAGTTCTCCAGCAAGGGCTAATATATTACCGAATACTGACTTTGAGTTTGTTATATACAGTTGGTAATGCTTGACTATTGAATTATAGCACATAGTGTACTTTGTGTTTAGTTAAACAGATTTGGGGAACATTGCGAAAAACATCAGTTCCGGTGTTTTATATTTTGTGTTTAACACTTGTGTGATTAGTGTGAATTTTTCACGGAACGTGAGCAGTTTGGTTTGAGTCTTTTCGTTTATTAAAATAAGTAAAATAATTAATGATAATAATAGTTTACAGAGAAAGTTCATTGTATAAGTGGTTATTAGTGATATATTGTCGTACATGAACATTGAGTTGAAAAATAGTTATAAGTACGTTGGTTGACTTAAATTGTAACAGCAGGATACTACATTGATTTGTGCCATTATCTATCACCGGTTATCCACCAGAAGTGAGCAAAATTGAGTGGTTTTGTTGTCCGGAGACCGCCAGTTGAGAATTCTTATATACCAAGTGTTAAATTCACTAATCCCCATATTAACTGGACTGGCTACACCTTACTAAATGCCCCACGTAGCGTGACCCCACTGGCAGCCATGTTGGCTGTTTCAAAAATATTCAGAAACTTTGGTAACGATAGCCTTAAATGTGCCAACGATCTTTTGGAAGTTTACACTTGTCGTAAATGGAGCTTTTGGTCAGAGAGCTACCTTATTGAAAACGTCAACGGAAAACAAGGGAAAACTAATCGATACATATTTCTGCTGGTGTATATACTGTAGTTGCCAGTCTTACACATAAAATACCCAAAATGCCACGTTCTTTGTTGAAGTTATTTTTACATTAAGTCAATCAACTCTGGAAGCACAAAATAAAACAAAAATAAAGCTCACTTTGGTTGAACGATTATGGTCGCCAGTGGGGTGGCGCAAGAGCTCATCTCTGCTGATCCAGTTAATATAGAGATCAGTGCTCTTGACGAACAGGAAATCGTGAAATCATATCGTGCACACTGATGACGCCATACGTAAACCAAAAATCGTGATCTATGTATAACGTCATTGATGTAAATCTCGTAACTAATAAACGAATCATAAGGTTTACTAAATCTTTTTTTTATACATTCAAGTCTATGTGCAGACTAAAGTTAACCTGTATACAAGCCAGGGACAACGAACAAGGGATTTAAAACTAAAAATTAAAAACTGGGAGAACGAGTCCGTTACAACCATACGGTTTTCAGGGAAGAGTATGTAATAAAATTATGTACAACACAACCCGGCTAAAAATGGTCAAGTTGTTGCAATATTCATATGAACAGGGTTGAACAATATTGTGTTGTTTATATTGTTCACAGCTGTCGACAACATTGAACAATATTGTTACACGCGATTCAGTTTCAACAATATTCACAAGTACAACGTTGGCAGTACAATGTTCAATGTTGTTAAACCGCAGGAGTTTTTGGCCGTGCAATAATGAAATACCCAGCTTGATCAAGCATACATCTTAAGGCTGCTTTCCACTTACGCGTTTTTCATACGTACGTACACGCACGGAAAATTTTAAATGCTTCCAAATGTTTATTACTTAACATCTAGGTCAACAAATGCATGTT
>JAOBAZ010207754.1:0-10112 GCA_026546875.1 Pteroeides caledonicum
CATGGTTCAACACCTGGTTCGTTGCTTTGTTAATGAGCTAACGAAACCCGTATCGCATTTGATGGTGCCGCTGATAAGTGGTAACAATTGTTCCACGCAATCGTGTTTCGACTCGTGTGCTTCCACCAAGAAGTTTTTATTTCCGAAATCAAAAGAAACTGCTCTTTAGTGCTCTCTTAAACGTGTGTCAAATTTACGTTGGGTTTGTCCCGCTCCTGGTTACAGTCATTCTGTCGGATAGAATATACAGCATTGTATCTTTGTTTCAGTTTCGCCACAGGGTCTTTTTATAGCTCAGTGACACCTTGTTCTGAACTTGTTAAAAAACCGTGGACATGCAGACGCAGTAGCCACGTTCGCTTAGAGCGAGAGTCGTAGTATTCAACTAAAATATTCTTTCGACATGTAACCTTGCTGTGCTTTTTCAAACATTGTAAGTTATTTGTCCACAATTTAGAGTATATGTAAAATGATTAAAAATCTAATCAAATGACATCTTTGTTCCATCCCCTTTGTATAAAAGAACCTAATATATACTTTTTAGTTGTATTTGATAGAATACTAATTCCCAAGTGTCCATTGAGACATTTTACTTGTTTTTTTGTATTTTGAACATATTTGACTTCAACGTTTGTTAATAGACCGAGACTTTCACAGGATTATTAAATTTCACTGACTGTGAACTCTGTCTATTTTCTACAGCGGCCTAAAGCGAACTAAACGAATCAAAGAGCAGAATGCTTATACACACCCTTACCCCTTCTACAAAGACTAACACACCCACAAGAATGTTTCCAATGTCCCCCCTCACATTGACTCGTAACTCACATTGACTCACCATAACTCACACTGACTCATAACTCTCATTTACTCATCGTAACTCACATTGGCAGAACTCACAGAGGCTCATAACTCACGTTTAAGAAAACACGTGTGGGAACCAGGACATCTTATCAAATGGAACGAGTCCAAATTATTAGCTCCTATCTAAATAGCTATTTCTCTAAAAAAATATATAACTAGTGAATAACTATTTCTTTAAAAAAATTCCGTGAATCAATCGAAATACGCAAAAACCGCACAATAGCAGCTTTAAAGACCACAGCTTTAAACGTATATTATTGTACATACATTTTCAAACTTCTAGTTTTTTGCACATTTCTCTGACGACGACCGGAGACCTCACGGGTCGAAAGTTCAGTAAATAAAGTTATTACTTTTCACATGGGGAGATCAATCAAATTTTTATACATGCATTCATCACCAGGCAAAACTTTAAATTACATATAAGTGTTGAGCTGTTTCATTTAATTATCACTATCGGTCAGTTACTCACAATATCATTCATTTTGCTTTAGGCAACACGCATTTCAGCTTTTCTGAAAACTCTCACTGAAACACAGGACCAAGTTGATGCCATGGACACGTTAAGAAAGAAAACAGCTGATGCTGGTCTTAGTATTGATCCGATAGTGTATAATAGAGTTATTTTATTTGCAGAAAGTCATAAGGTATAGTTTTTCACAGTTACCGCTGAATTATATTGAATTATATAGCTACGTATGTAAGAATCTAGAAAACGTTTTTGAAGGTTGCTGCGTCAAATAAAAAAACTTCTTAGATACGTAGCCATCTACTTGTGTATATTATTGTATATTATCTTTTTAATTAGTAATTATCTTTTTAATTCGTTTGAAATAAGTTTGTAAATTACAACAAAGTAAGACGCTCCGTATCACTCGTAGACGTCTCTTGGTGTATTTGTTTTCCTGCTTTGTTTTAATTTTTTTGAAAAAGAACTATTTTTCATCTAGGTTATAAAAGAAGAACTTTTTAGAAATATACTTCTTGCTCTGGCCGTTGTTTTTCTTGTCACGTTGGTTATTATAGCCAGCCCAATTACATCATTTCTTGTTTTTATCTGTGTGGTTTGCACAATCGTAAGTAACCTGTGAAAAATATCGAAAAGACTTGTCTAAACTTGCCAACTTACATTTCGTAATCCCATTAACTAAGTCGATTATATATTTACAGGTTGATGTGACAGGCCTGATGTATTTCTGGGACTTGACTATTGATACGGTTTCTGTGGTGATTATTATTATAGCTGTGGGATTATCTGTGGATTATGCTTCGCACGTTGGACATACATTTTTAGTGAAATCTGGAACCCGTTCAGGTAAAAAAGTGTTATTAGCTTGTTGTCAACCGTCATTTTATTTGTTAATTTTGTTATTTTATCTATGTTTCCCTTGCCCACAAAATCATTTATTTTAAAAAGATATTGTGGGACTCGACAATTGTTACTATAAATATTTTTGCAACATAAACATTTTTTAGAGAGAACTATCAAGATGTATCGCGATATTGGTCCAGCAGTATGGAATGGTGGTTTTAGTACATTTCTAGCAATTCTGCCCTTAGCAACATCAGAGTCTCATGTCTTTACTACGTTTTTCAGGGTAAGTACTGTCTCAAAACTCCACTCGCCGAATCTCTCCGTGAAAGTCTCCAAGATTAGATTAGGCGGCTTGAATCATAAACTTGAGAGATTTGGTAAATCTTTATATCTTTTTCTGTTTAAAACAAATGCTAAAGGTCACTAAAAGATGATTTTCAACGAATTTCATAACTTCAATTAACGGCATTTTGAATTACTAGTTAGCAGCCTCTTGTCAACCGCGTATTAACAAAAATTTGGTACCCATTTTCTAATACATTTAATGTAATACATTTGGGCAGCCAACAGCCTCGATTTGGTATACAGACAAACCACAAGAGAATAGAGAGAACAAGTTGGGAGTTTGTACCAGATTATGCTAACGTATTGTGCTGTTTGCATTCAAATTGCGAAAGTTCATATATCCCACATCAATGACGTCGTTGTAGAAATGTATTGGCACATTTTGCCTCAGCTTTAAAACTTTTAATAAAAATGTATAAAACCAAATCAAATGATTTTTGAAAATATACTTTTTGATGCCTTAAAGATTTGTTTGAAGCGATAATAGTTGGACACTTTAACAACAATAAATCTACTTTGGTTAACATCATGATTTAAAAAATGTTATTATGAGAAATTTTTACCTGCTCTCTATAGATTCTTTTTGGTGTCGTACTTTTTGGAGTATTTCATGGTCTAGTCTTCTTGCCAACCATGTTGTCGTTATTTGGCCCATCGCCATACCCTTCCGCGAAAAAGATGGAAAGTTCCTCTAAAGAGGCGGGGACACTTGAACCAGATGTGAATAGCAATAAGAAAGTGTTATCCACCAGCAATGGTGTTATTGAACATGAGCCAGGACAACCTCCAAATAACCAAACGTTTGCTCTGAATAATTTGAAAGAAGCAAATACAGGGGCCACTTTAAATAACATAGGACAGGAGAATGAAGGAGCAAGTTTAAATAACATGGAACAAGAAAGTAATGGAACCTCCTTAGATAAGATGGGACAAGAAAATGAAGGAGCAAATTTAAATGAAAATGATGCTGGGCATTCTGTTAAACCTTCCATTATACAAATGAATTTATAATTATTTCAGTTTCACTCCCACTAAAAATCACCTGAAACATAACATTTAAACATTTTCCACCTTTATATTCATTTTATATGCATTGAAAAAAAAACGCTCTACGATACTCTAAAGCTTAGCTTTGAGGGATGTTGGGAGATATCCTTGTTTAAAGTTCATATTTTTAATTCATGTTTTTAATAATGAATAGAAAAGGAAAATTATTGTAACTGTACTGGGTTGACGTTGAATTGAATGAATTGTCGTATGTAGTGCAACCGAAGTAAGGATGAACAACATAAACATTTAGAAATTTTTGTTTGTCACTGAAATGACGTCACACAGTTACCGGAATGTTTTCGCTTTTGTTCGAAAAGTTCTGTTCATATTTCCTATAATCCTTGGATATACAATTTTAAACGTTTAAACTTGGCCTGGACACCAATTACATATGTTTCAGGTGACAAGGGGTTGTTTACATATACAAAAATCTAATCGTAATACAATTTCAAATAAACGAGTCAGCCCGGTTTATGTGAAACAACCCTTAAAATTTTATTCTGCACTGAAAATTTTAGTCCGGGCTGAAAATTACCCACCGAATTAGACTTAAAACATTTTTTAATGTGTTGAAATCTCAATTTCAAGTTTTATTCTCAGGCCAAATACGCAACCATTGTGTAACAGAATAGTTTCATGTAATTTAATGGGGAAACACTTTTTTCTAATAAAAACATTTTTTTTGCTTTGAATGACAAACGAACTCAAACCTGGCTCAAAACAGCTAAAATGTTTAACCGTTATAACGTGTGTTTTTAAATTAAAACTGGGAAAATGAAAAAATCATCTTTCCGTATTGCATCTTGGTAAAAGATTATTGTAAAAAAGCAAAACGTTGTTAGTTTTTTAATATCTTGTTTTGTTGTCTTTTTAAAACATGCAATTAAGTCGTACGTAACGTCATACACTCTAAAATATTATGAGATTTATGAAACGATGAATATTTAGCTAATTATTTTTTACTGTTACTATACTTACCTAAAGTGAAATTCGGTTAATCTTTACAGCACTATGCTTTTTTACGAGTATTCTGTGTTATGCTTTAGTTTAAACATTGTAGCTATAGCAGCGGAAAAACAATCATTTTTGTTCTAGAAGCAAGCTCGTTTATCACCTCATGGCTAATTGTTGCCATGGAAACAATATATGTACAAATTGAAATGTGTACATAATGAGTGAATTTCACGTATTACGAAAATAGATATTCATTGTTTCATAAATCTTATTTGATAATCTGGAACGCATGACGTCATTAAAAACCTAATTTGTAGGCAAAATATTGAAAAACTGAAACCATCTTACTAATTTAGTGCGAAATCTTGTTTTGCTAAGATACAAGACATTATCACAGTGTTACTTTAATGTTGTAACAATTAGTTAGTAAGACACCTGTGTGAAGCTGGTCAATGTTTTTATTGCACGCATTTGAAAAACATCATTTTTTGAACCAGCCAAATTATTGTTGTGTTATTAAACATACTTTTAATATTCAAATGAAATGAAATACCCTTCAGATGTGGAAATTTCGTAATGTTGCTTCAAAGTAACATATCCCTTTGTAACTGCCCTACATCCAACGCTCCCATCGTTCGCTACTTCTAACGCTTCCCCCGTTCGCTACTCCCCTACATAAAAGCGCTCCCCCCGTTCGCTACATACCGGCTAACGCTTCGCTCCTTTGCTACTCCCCTAAATTCAAAGCTTCCCTGTTTGCTACTCCCTACATCCAACGTTTCCTCCGTCTCTACCGTGGTCTCTACTCTGTGTTCGTAGTCACAAAGTGTCGTGATTCCCACGCGTGAGCATCCACGCGAGTATCCCACGTTGAAAGTTGCCATAGAAACAGACAACAAAATGTTTTGATATATCGAATCTTGAAGAATCCATAGTCCGTAAACAATATTTTCATGGAATATTTGTTATTGCTGTCTTTTTACCATTTATTTTGTTAGCTAAATATTTCAGTATGTCTTCGAAAAGTTATCGAGGAGCCCCTTTTGGAGTACAAAGTGCAAGGTTAGTGAAATAACAGCATACGAATATCTGCACTGCAGTACACTGACAATCACAATGTGTCTTGCACACTGTAGATATATAATATTTTTTAAATAAGTATTTTGTCTTCTTTTGATGTCTGTTCGCACGTTTTTCCAAGTTTCACTTTCATTACACGTCTTTTATGAGTGTTGTATTCCGATCCTAGGAAAAGAGATCAAAGATTTTATTTATTCGCTTTAAAGATCAGCAAGTGTTTACTGTTTAAAGCTCTTATAATAAACTTTAATGTGACCGCTTATTTATGCATAAAAAAGGCTAAACGAGTAGCTTACCCGATGTGTTTACAGATGATTTATAGTTTAACCATTGGCTCAGTTTAGTCTTCAACATGAAAATAACACGAATAAGATAAATATATTTGATTTGGTTATGTTTTGCCGTGTTAAGGCCCAAGGAAATCCCTTACACGGTTTAAATTACAAAATTATTGCGATAAAATAGAGTTGGTGAGGTAATATTTATTTATATTTATTTATGGTATGTAGTTTTACAGTATTTTAAAATAAAGAAATGTTCATGAAAAACGTTTTTATGTAACCAATTGTATATTTACAGTAATTGCCAAATTGACGAAGTAAACGTCATGTAGTCATGATGTAGTGATCATGCTTAAAGCCAATAAAGGTCATATAATTAATTAATTAAATAGTTCCCACCTGATAAATAGCAGTATTATACCTCAAATTAAGATTGACCAATCAGGGAGATGCCTAGCTATCACGTGATCATGAAATTTTTTGTGGAAGCACACAGCTTGCGAAGTTAAACCCTAGTATTTTTATCCGAGGCATGTAATATAAAGTCGAATCACCCTCTTGCGCCCACGAGGGAGGGTGATTCCACTTTATATCACCCTTGAATTCGCCTGCCATTACGGGTGTCAGGCTCTAAACATGGCTGATGTCAAAGCTTTAAATTTTTGGTATAATATATCGAATATATAATATAATATAATATATCCCTCGGGGTAATTTCTTGTAGAATCACCCTCGTTCCAGGTTAATAACTGATAAATATAATTTGTAAGTTATATTAATTTCCAATATTATTAAATTATAAGCTCAAGATTTTTATGAACTTATTTAGTAGATAAGTGCAATCAAGAATCAGCTGCCAGTTATAGAAATTTATCATTTTTTTAAAAAGGAACAAGCAATTTTTTTTTTAATTTAATTTCAATGTGTGCTATATTGTATGTTGCCAATCGGTATCAATCTTCAAGTAGTTATTAGCAAGTAGTGTTATGTAGCAATGCAAGTTGCCCAATTTACAATAGAAAACTGTTACATGTAGTTGAATTTCTATCAATTTAATATTATACAGACTGTGTAGTTGTAAATTATAACAATTCACAAAAAAGGTTTACAGTAAAAGAGCCCAAGTGTACATAGAACCCAAGCATACATAAACCACCACTTTTCATACAAATTTAACTCTTGCTAGCTGTAACACCAAACAATTTTTTTTGGTGGGGGGGCTGACACCTCTGGCATTTGGTTCACACAATTGTTGCTCCTTCTTTGGACTCGGAATTCGGCCCTTAATACACTGTACCAGGTTTAACTTCCTGGCCCTGATACTTGGAAATCTAATTTCCAGTCTTTGGACTGAAGGGCTTGCAAATGTTGAAGTGTGAGCCTTCTAGGAAAGATCTAGCTGTATGCTGCCCAGGAAAAAATTGAAATCTGAAACCTATGAGACCACTGGAAATACAATCAAATTTAAATTTTGTAGTTGCAGTTTAAAACGTTTGTTACAAATTCTCACAAATTAAAAGACTAGAAAAGCCTATATAGGGAACATCTCTAAATTTAGAGCTAAGAAGTTTTCATTATTATATTAGGGCTACAAAAATTGCTCTATGAAAATCACATACCGGTAATGGTATATGTTTAGAAAACTTTTGGGGTGGTAGCTAAAAGCCTCTTAGTCCACTCCCCCTGCTCTGTGGTCACTGTCAATTAAAAAAAAGAATGTAGTAGTTGCAGTTGAAAGGAGTGTTACTTAAAGAAAGGTCCAAGAGAATACCGTATTTTCCGGCAGATTACGCGCTACAAACAGTAGTTTGACTGCTCACCGGATCAAAATGGCGGACCTTTGCGAAGACACCTTGGGTGGTGTTGCTAATTTAAGCACGAAGGTCGTTGTCACGAGTATCAAAATCTATTTTACGTAGACTTTTCACAAACTACAACTCCATCCTTATCTACATCCGTATATCACTCTCGTTTTACCGCAACTATTTATCATGCCTGTTCAAAAACGATCTCACCAGAGCTACCCCTTTGAGTTTAAGTTCAACGTCGTTTGCCGAGCTGAAGAGATCAGAAATCGAGCTGCATTGAGAGAATTAGGAGTGCGCGTTATCTACCGGTGCGTCTAATGCGTCGTCAAATGCGTTTTGACGACGCATCAACCGGTGCGTCAAATGCGTTTTGCCGCCAAAATTGGCAACTGCGCGTAATACGCGGTGCGCGTAATCGCCCGGAAAATACGGTACATCACTGACTTGTGTAATACTAGAACTTAATTAGTGTCTTATTAGGAAAGCTGAAAAGTGGAAAGTGAGGTCGAAGGTTTACTGGATTAATTAGTGTGTGAGATCATTCATGCAGCAAAAAAGGTTGAGATGAAAAAGATGACTAAAGCTGTAATTTAGTTGGGAAAAGATGCCACAGGACTGGGATAGGCACTCTTTTACCCTTTTATAAGGGAAAAGGTGATATCATAAACTATAGTCGTAGGTCTCACAGCAATAAAGTTGCTTGAACATGCATTGAAGGTTATGGAGAGTTCTAGAGAAAAACCATATTGAGAGAAAGGTACAGTTAAATGCGATGCAGTTTGGGTTTGTATCAAGGAGCTACAGACAGGCCCAACAAGAGGGGAGTCTGAGTCATTAGCCCAAGGCCAAAAGAGCCACTTTTAAGGTGACCAAAAAATATATTATATATTATCTTAACTGTTAATCGATAAAATTGATTTAATTGATAATGAAGAATTCAAGCTTTAGCTAATGGTTTATGTAACAGTCATATTGTAGGGGCTCTCTAGGCTCTATGGCTTTATTGCTGCCTTTTTTGGGGAACGGTCTTGTATGGTTCTATTAAAGCTATATGGCCGAGGTGAATACAGTTACAGCTTGTGGCAGGTGTAACATGAAATTCATGACCACAATCCATGGACATGGATTCATTATGTGATGAAAGATTAACACATACATATTTATTTCTTTGTGTTCTTACTTATGTCAATTTGCGATATACAGTAGAGGTTTTTTTCTAAAAAGGCAATTGTCTTTATTTATACTATGTACAATAGATAGCCATATAATGCTAAGCTTTAAAATCCTGCTGAGAGCTTCTCAAAAGAGTTCATGCTGTTTATGTTATTTTCTGAAAATAATATTAAAACAAATCTGTACCATTCAAATACATTTGAATTTATTAGGACTGTCCTGGCTTTAAGTGGCTTCCGTTGACAGTTCATAAGAATATTTGTTAACATACTGTAGCTAGTAATTTGATACTAGCTAAAAATAGCTAGTATCATTAAGCCCCGTGCACTCGAGCAATTTTTCTGTTGCAATTTTTATGTCACAATCTATTTTGTCGTGTAGATGAGAAAAGTTGACCAATTTTAACCGTGTAGATGAAGAAAATTGGAAGATCTCAAAATGCTACAAAGTCACCATTTTTTGATCACGTTTTAGCAAGTATTACAAATTTGAAATAACGCAGTTCATTGATTTGAAATCCGTTAGCTCTGAAGTATGGTTATGAATTTCGCTTGATACCGAGGCGAAAAGTTAAGTTTGCGCAATTCCAAATTTTCCCAAATTTTTTTGGAAACCAATGATTTGCAATCGCAATACACCCTTTCGATAATTACGTCATTTGGCCTGGGAGCCTCGCTCCCATGAAACGTTAGCCAATCGCTTTGCGTCTTTTACTCACAACAGCGAGGCTCCCAGGCCAAAAAGCATTCATGACGTATATAATTATCGAAAGGGTGTATTAATTGCTAAAGTGGCAATTGCCGCGAAGGCATATATCCCAACCTTTTGAATGCGCATTGTAGAAACTCATTGCAAATCAGAAAACCACACTAAGATAAGATTGTAATAGGTTTACCAGGTTTACTACGAGCTTGCACAGATTTAGTTTACCTCAGTCGCTTGCAAACGTAGAGTAAATTTATACATATGGTTTGCAAAAGGTTTGCCTCGCGAGCAAAGTTTGGAATGACCGTTTTCCTTGCCTGCAAACCTGAAGCAAATTTAGTACTAAATTCTAGACGTATGTAATAATGCACATATCATAATTAATTAGGCTTCATTCATCATTTTGCATTATTACACAATGAAATATTCATAATTCATCATAAAGTCACGGTTAATGGAACTAGACTGGTTAGGCTAGCCGGCAAACTTCAAAGGTTTTGTGAAATTATGTCGGGAACCAATGAATAAACGGGTCAC
>JAOBAZ010208087.1:0-10105 GCA_026546875.1 Pteroeides caledonicum
TGGGTTGGGTGGTACCTAGTTTGAAAATGAAACGCTATTCTTGTCGTTTACGATTATCGTTGCCGCCAGAAATGGGAAAAATGGCACAGACCTTCATGCCCGTGATCGAGTGACCTGTACTACTGGTCACCCAATCACAAACATGATTGAGTTACCAATAGTATAACATCTTTATTTCTTCCGGATAACGCTCAAACGCTATCCCCGACTTAAAATTTTCGATAGGTATCACGTTTCACGTGATACCTATCGACATGCCTAATAAAGGTTTACGTTGCTTTCACTGATACCACAAAAGCGACGCTTGATTGCGCAACTACCAAAGTTTGGAATCAACTAAGTAGAGAGCAGTAAAGGATGGAAGAGATTTCCGTCTATATAGTTCAACCGCGCCGTTCGCTTTTCACTATTTTGCACATCTGAGGCCGCATTAAAACAACTAGGGGTGATGCAATGTGAATCACAGGAACAGGGATATATAGTGTGTAGGCTATGTACTTTTCAGTTCCTATATACAGAAGAAGTGAAAATGTAATGACAGTGGATTATGCTATATTGTTTGCATATATTAATTATATATATTAATATATGCCAACAATATAGCATAATTCACTCTCATTACATTTTTACTTTTTCTGTCCGTGCAGTAGTATATACTGGCTAATTTTAGTTAAATATACTTTCATTATCTGTCGATTCACTTTTATACTTAATGTATGACAAAACAGACTCACAAAAAAAACATTTTTTCGCAAAGCTTTTAGTTTAATTGTAAGTACTTAAATACAAACCATTTACACAATTTATTTCTGTTAATTCTGCTAAAATACCATATAGGCTTAACATGGAAAATAGTTCTAGAGTTTGATATAAATAATAATCGCTAAGATAATTAAGGTAATTTTGTGTTTTAAGTCCAAACTTGGCTGAAAGTTACTCCACACCATTTACGAAAATGTCAAAAAAATAATACACACGAAAAAATGACCGACAATATCGTGACCAATCAGCTTTGCCCAGCTCGAAGATCGACAAGACATATTAACAGATTACCATCTGGTTTTGCAATAACCCAATATATTTGACGCTCATGAATCTGCAAATCTTGACCAGCAATCTCTTCTTGACCAACATCGTTGACGTGTAACAACCAAGCAGGTCTTTCAAGTACTTGGTGTTCTTGTACTCGCCTTGCGTAGTCTACAGGATTAGCCAACGCTTCCCCCATAAGCGTTCCTACGACAGTTGTAAGCGTGTGAACTAATGGACGCCAACAATATTCACCACCCACCAGACCCCAACAAATGCCATCACCCACCAGACCCCCCAGAATGTTGCCGCACACTAAGCGCCAATAAATGCCACTATTGTCTCCAGGTACCTGCCTAGTAGGTAGGGAAGCTTCACCTTGCGCCCAGTTGACACCGGGAGCATCTCCTAAAGACCCCGGATAAACCCAGGTAAACGAAATACCAATGCAAATGTACTTTGTCATTTTTTCATAAACGCGACAAGTTCTTTCCCTTTCTGCCAAATAGCATTTTCGAGGCGAGGGTTCTCGTGAAGAATCTTTAAGAATACCTGCAGAATTTCAAGATATTGAGGCAGTGCAATGTGTTGATTGGAACAATCAGGATTCAGCAAGGTGTTCACGATGATCAAGTAATTTCTTGCGTTAAGACACACTTCCTGCAGAATGACACTGCGTTGATCGTGATCTTTAAGACGTGGTTGTGATGGCTTAGCTAATGAAATATATCCATTTTCTAACATACCAATCAGTGAGGTATAGTCTCGTAGATCTTCTGCGTCGATATTCTCACGAGAAATATTGATACCTTTTTCATAGCACATATTTGCAACATAACCTTCAACATAAGCACTATGATATCTGCACAGATATAAGTCTTCCTTTTGCTTTCCTTTGACGGTATTGTGCTGCCTCATCCTGTAATTTTTACAGCTAGCGGACCTGCAATAAATTTTGTTAGAAGAAAAGAAGTTTGGGTCAAACTGCGGCAAACTCAACCTCGAAACTTGTCGTGGTTTGCGATTCCGTACGTAGTTCTAGCTGGTCATCGATGTTGATTTTTTCGAGATTCTTACAAATGGTCGGTACGTTCCCTTTAATCTGGCAGATAGGCTTTTTCGAAACTGGACTACTCTCGAAAACTAAGAGTAATTTTTTTTTTGACTTCTGAGACGGGCTTTTTTAAATTCGAACGTCCCATTAAAAGCTTCCCTAAACTTTCTTGCGTTACAGCACTTGTTGAAAATGTAGTGACTTTTCTGTGCCGCACATTTGAAATTTTCTGCTGTTTCTTTGCATGCCTTTTTGGGCTGTATGTTTGAACTTTTGTCTTGCTCTTTCCCTTCATGCTTCCTTCTTTGTTGATTTCAAACTTTGCAAATTTTACATACCCAGCTATCGAAGCGTCGGATTTTTATGGGCATCAACGCAAGTTTTCTTAGTACTAAAGCTGCTTCCAGGAACAGATCAAATATACGGGGAACTTCCGTTTAATTTATAATTGCCAGGAACAGGTGTTTGTCATTACCTGCATTTTTATTGCTTGACAGTAATTTTGGCATCTAAACAGTTCTAATCGTAACAATTTAAAAACTAATCGGATCAAATTGGGATATTCATAGCAATAAAATGTTAAAACTCGAGCAAACAAAGAAAACCATGGTAATTAATACAACACAAGATGAAATTCGTGGAAGCAGCTGGATACTAAGCAAAAGGTCCCGATGTTTTCATTTATACCAAAAAGCGACGCTTGATTGCGCGTCTACCAAAGTTTGGAATCAACAAAGTAGAGAGCATTGAAGACGGAAACAACAGGAAATTTCCGTTTATATATAGGTTTAACCACGCTCTTCGCATTGCACTATTTTGCAAATCTGCGGCCACATTAAAATAACTAAGGATGAGGCAATGTGTATCACGTGCAACGTGATTTTGTGGTGGTAAATTTTAATCATCTAGTTGTAAATCCAAAACTGGCCTTTTCCATCACAGTCGCAAAATGCAGGTTGAACGTCGTTGTTTTAACTGGCGCATTAATTCCCTTGGGCGGTTAGTTCCGTTGTCTTGCACTGAGTTCTTACCCGATTAAACATATCCTGTGGGAAGAGCTTGCAGTTTTTCTCCGGGCACTTTCGTTTCCTGTAGTAACACTGGACCAGTGAGGGATGGCCCTCGCTGCAATTCTGGGGAGAACAGTTTACATAAACTGATAGAGCATCCAGTACTAAACTACTCTCTGAACTTTTTCTTAGTATCCGAGCCGATTTCAGGAATTGAATTTTGTGTTGTATATATGAATTTTCTTTGTTTGTTTCAGGCATATTTTATTGCTACGAATATTAGATTTTTGAAGAATTGTTATGATTAAAACTGTTTAGATGCCAAAACCTATTGCGGGTAATGACCAACACCTGTTCGTGAAAATTAAAAATAAAGCGGAAGGACGCTGAAATTTCTGATTTTAATATTCTAGTTATAGTTAGTTCTTACACATAACTGCAAATTTCATCTAGAACAATTATAACTAAGCCCTCAAGACGTGTCAGTACTCACTAGCAATCCAAAAAAACTGTACTTTGGCCAAGCAACAAATACTTGCAGTAACCTCTTCTTGATAATTGATTTGTCACCCGTGCCCACACTTCCCAGGGACAAAGGCCACCTCCTCGATCAATACACGTGTAAGATATTTAGTATCATTTGAAAATATTTGCCAAATTATCATTAAGTTGAAATATAAAACATTTATGAAAATGACAAAACCAAAACGCACTCATCAGTGCTTAATGTGACTATTGTTGGAACTAAAATATTAATAGCAGAAATTTCAGCTATCTCCTTTCGCTTTTTTTTAATTTTCACTGTGTTGGTCATTACCTGCAATTTCACTACAGATGCAACAATAGTTTTTCGCATCTAAACAGTTTAAATCACACCAATTCAAAAATCTAATTGGAATATTTGTAGCAATAAAATATTTTGACTGGAGCAAACAAAGAAAATAAAGAAACTTCATATATACAACACAAAATTCAATTTCTGGAATCGACTTTTGTATGCAGTATGTTTGAAATTTTCTGTTGCTTCCTTTTATGCTCTCTAGTTTGTTGGTTCAAGACTTTCGTAGACGCGCAATCAGGCGTCGTTTTTTTTCTATAAATGAAACAACGCGAACTTTTTCTTAGTAATCATACTAAGAAAAAGTTCGCGTTGTTTCCATTTATGGCAAAAAAAGCGACGCCTGATTGCGCGTGTACCAAAATCTTGAAGCAACAAAGTAGAGAGTATAAAAGAAGGAAGCAACAGGAAATTTTAAACATACTGCATACAAAATCATTATGAGTCGATCAAGTCCAAAACGTCGTCGCGAGCAGCATGAAACATTAAGCGAACTGCTACGAACATTAAAGAAACATTTTACAACATGTCCAGTTCCGAAATACGACGGCGCCGAACATGAAGAGGCGACAATACGCGAGGCTACCGAGGAACTTCGCAGAAACGGAGAACTAAAACTACGCACGGAATGGCAAACCAACATACCTTCAAACGTTGAGTTGCCGCAATTTGATCCGAACTTTTTCTTTCGTTGTTGCTGCATTAGATGTAGATTCCCTGGCTGTGAAGTCCGAAAGCAGAGACAGTGCAATAACGACGGAACAAACAAAAAAGACGACCTATATCTGTGCGAAAGTCATACAGATCGTGTTAGAAAAGACGTGGAAGAAAAGTGCTTGAAAAACGAAATCACTATTCTATGACGACTCTAAAGACCTACATGAGTATACTTTATTAATTGGCTTGTTCGAAAGTGGGTATGTTTCACTATCTAACGGATCTCTACCACGATTTAAAGATGATAAGGAACGCAGTGACATTCTACGTGAAGTGTTTCTTAACGCAAGAAATTACTTGATTACCGTGAACGTCTTGCTGAATCCTGATAACGATAATCTTCGCACTTCACTCACTGCATTCCTTGGTATTGTTCTGCAAATCCTTCAGACTCTTCACCAATTCGATGATATCCGAAGAGCTGTTTTGAGTGACCTTGTTACCCTCATGAGAAAAGTGGTAGAGCATATTTTGTTTGCTTTTGGTGTTTTATTTGAGTGGGTCAACATACATTTGACCTCGATTTGCAACAGAGGTGGACAAATAGGAGCTGGTATAGGAGGAGCTATAGGTCTAGTTGGTTACACAAAAGGTCTACTCATTGGCACCATCACAACTGTTGCAGGAATAGTCTTTGGAAAATTAATTGGCAGTGGTTTGTATGACAAAGTGGACCTGTCTCCAGCAGACCGTAAAAGACGTTTGCGAGAATACCAAAAGTTTAGAAGAGCAGCTCGCAATGGCGAAGGAGTTCAAAGAGGGGCTGGACACGACCTACTGACAGAAGAGTATGTGATATATTATTCAACTGGGAACCAAGCTGGTGATTCATCGTTAACTTTTTCCAATGTTCGCCATTCATTGTAGACTATTTTTATGAAATTAAAACTTGCTAAATAAAATCTCCTATGAGTTTTGCTGAAAAGTTCTTTCAAGGAATATTTAACAATGAATGTTCTTGAATCTATTTACACTATTAATAAAAAAAAAACACTTTAACCCCTTAAGGATGAAGTAAAGGGTGAAGGTTTCACCTATAACAAAAGGAGACCTGCATATATAAAGTTGTCCAATTTTTTCATATTAGGGACCTTTATCTTAAATGAAACTCTGGTTTGTATATTTAAGAGAAACGCAAATAATGTTAGAAAGCCAGTTAGTATATCATACTTAAAAAATTAAATTTCAAAATTGTAAACAAAGCGTTTGTTCACATTACCGACTTTACTTTGCCTTTACAAAATATAATAAGGTCTACAAAATATGGGGATAAGGTGGAATAATAAAATGAAATGACGTTTTTAAATAAAGTTTGCAAAAAACGATACTGTATGGCTCTTTTAAAAGCACTCTGTTGTGCATTAATGACTACTTATTAACCGAATGCGAGGTCCGTACAGCAAAGTATTTTGCTTGAGATCTTTTGAGTACAGTCCGAGCCCGAAGGGCGAGGTTTGTACTATCAAAAGATCGAAAGCAAAAAATTTTACCGGACGGACCGAGCTTGTGAGTTAATAAGGAGATTATTATGTCTCAACTACAACGGCAGTACTAACGACATTGTTCACATTGCTGACGGGGTTGAGAGGTTTGCTTTCTTTCTCTGGTGTACTCTGTCTCCGTACTATTTAATATATCATCTTCGTCTGTTAGTTCCTCCGGATAATAGCTAATTGACCGCCATTTTTCGTTATTTCGTTTAATTTTACTCACAAATTGTTTCGCTTAGTTTTTTGTTTTCAAGCGGGTCCGTACGGGAAAATACGGACCTGCGTGTTACACATTCAACGTTCCAATACGCAAGTTCGGACTCGCACGACATTTAATACTATTCATTTTTAGAATTTGTAATTCGTTAATTAAATTGTGACATACAGTGATATCCACAAAGTCATTCATTCCACCATTTTATTTTTTTTTATCTAGTCTGTCGTAATGCCGCATTCTTTTTTCTGCTAATCTTGCCCACGCACAAACAGATCAGGCTGAACCATAAAATAAACAAACCGTTGTGAAAAACAATAGTTGACGTACTTTACAAATCTTATGCCTGTCTGTGCGCGTGCTTTATATAGTGAAACTATTGAATGTATAAACATTAGAGATTTAGATTTCACGACGTAAGATCTAAGACGGCGTTATATAAAGATGTTCACTTCCGTCCAAGGTCGTCGTCTTTGGTGAATGTGATTCAGAAAAAACAAGACAACGACATAGAAGAGAATGAATATTATATTCAGAAAACCAATTTCGAATAATAATTTGGAATAAATTCTTCTGATCACATGAACAGGCATGAAATTAAAGTGAAAAGTCACATGATTATATATTGTTGTCAATCAAAATCCTGTAGATGGGGTTCGCAAATGTTGAGAAGCGATTGAGCAAGGGACAATTAAGCCACAAAAAACATCAAGAAAAGCCTAACACAAAGAAAGGTTATGTTGTACATGCTATGACTGTTAACTGTGATGGAAACTATGACGATTTGTTAAAAAGCAGGATTTCAAAAGAGAATGACGGTAAGAGTTCTTGTTGTAAAACAACAGATTTTTTAATACTTCTGTTGACATATCTTACAGTTTTTCATGTATAATATTTATGGTGTTTTTTTGTAAGTATTAGCGTTTCAAACAAAACATTGATTAAACGGCCGTCAGGCTAATCGGCTGTGATAATAACTTGTTTTTGTTAGCCATTTTTTACTCCATGGTTTATTCGTTCATGCTTAAAGTTAAAAAAAATTCAATCGGTTACAGTTGTAAGGAATTGTTATAATTAAAACACTGTTGAGATGAAGTCATAAGAAAAAGCAACGTTTATTTATTCGTGCAAAGAAATTAGGTAAAATTTACCTTATAACGAAAAAAAACCACCAAATATCTGTAGACGTTCAAAGACAACGTGAAAAGTCGGTTTTCAGGTCCTAAAGTCAACAAAAACCACAAGGCAAACCGGAAATCTTACTCACACTGACAACAGTTCGCGGGAATTGACGCCATCCCCAGATCTCACGTTGTGAAATGTAACTCACTCTATTAAAAAATCAAACGCGTGATAATAAAACGACCGCGAAGGAGTGTGATTTGTAATCACAAGTTTCATTTCAGTCCAAATTGCACAACATGAAGAGTAACTATCACTTGTGTGTATTTTGAAATCACACAAATTCACACCACAATCATAACGTACTCTGCCACTGGTTTAGTTTAGTGTGTTAAAATCCACAGTTTTTATTGAAAATTCACGTTATAACACTTGAACAATTCACAGTTTTGTTAAAAAAACAACAACGTTTTAACAAAGCAAGCTCCAATAATATTTCTTAACTTTTCACTAACTCAGGGTTAAGCTAACGTAGTTTTGAACAACCGGCCCCAGGCCAATAAGCACGTTTTACTGCAGGCTGTTCCCAACCAATAAACTGTATATATTTGCATAGAAAGTGAGGACACTCTTCCGCATAAATCTTTATTCTGTGCTTTCAACCACCACTAATGCTTGCAAAAATGAAGTTTTATATGTAAACAAAGACGTCAGCCGTTCATGGATTTTTTCAAATAACAGAATTTTCCGCATGTTGTATGTCACGCTCGTCCTCTTAAAGCTTGGAGTCCATAAATTCACACTAGCAGAAACGTCATCACTGACATGGCTTGACAGCGCATGATCACAATAAGTCGATATGAGTATAGGTTATAAACCGACGACGCGGGTATAAATCAGATATTGACTGGTGATGCCGGGGGCTTCAAGGGACAAGAGGTGACTTATATTATATGTCGGCGAGTCCGAACTCGCGTTTTCTAATATCCTGAGGAACTAACAGACGAAGATGATATATTAAATGCTTCGGAGACGGAGTACACCAGAGAAAGAAAGCAAGCCTCGCAACCCCGTCAACAATGTCAATGTTGTTAGTTGAGACATATAATAAACTCCTTATTAACCTCACAAGCTTGGTCCGCATGGTAAAATATTTTGCTTTCGATCTTTTCATAAAAAAAAACCTCGCCCTTCGGGCTCGGTCGGTACTCAAAGGATCTCAAGCAAAAAATTTAACATACGGACCTCACGTTCGGTTAATAAGGGGTTAATAACCCTAGTTCGAGGTTTATAACCTTAGTTAAGAAGGTTTTCCAAGAAGACTTTAGCGACTTTATAATAATTCCAATGCAGATTTTGCGCGATTTCTTCACAAGTTTAATCTAATTACATTGTATTTACTCAAGGTTAATACCCGCCTGGTTCTTAATTCCGGTGCATCAAAGAAAAACGACTCAAATATATACTAATACAAATTACAAACCCGATTGGTTTTAAAAATTTTCTGAGATCGGCAGAAGTGTTTTCTTGTTACACACGTGAAGATCTCACAGCTTGTAACAACCATGTTGATTCAACATGTCGTGTAACATTGTTGTTAACATCACAGAACATAGCCTGTTAAAACAACAGCGCTGTTCTAGTTAGACATGTTAGAACAGACATGTTGACTCGTTAAATCACATTCATACAAAAACATACCTGTTGGTATGTTCATAGTTGTTGGAACAACCGCTTAAACATTGTTTATCATGCTCAAATATACATGCTGTGAGCATTCTTGTTCATCTAACAACGCTGTTTTTTGTTCATACCTAACATGTTGCATTCATATACAAAAACATATCTGTTGGAACAATCATGTTCGTAGTTGTTGAGACAGCCCTGTTCAACATTGTTAGTTTATGTGATCGTGCTCAAAATACATGTTGTATGATCATGTATGAACAATGTTGCTCATTTGAATAGCGTTGCTTTTTGCTGTTCTGAATAGGAATGAACAATGTTGTTTACCTGCACTGTTCGTTCATCCCCCAAGAACAGTACTGTTTCAACAGCTACTGTTAACAATCCTGTTCAAGCTCATCAGATCATGCATGTTCAAGCCAAGCTGGTCAGCTCATACATGTTCGAAGCTGTTAACAGCTAAAAAAGACTGAGGTTTTCACGCGTGTATTTTGAGGAAGTTAGCAAAAATTTCATGATCCGCTGTTGTGATATTGATTTAACTGAAACTAAACTATGTTGTCATTTTCTGGAGGAATGTTTGAGGAATTTGTCGCACAAATAGAGATCATACTTTTATTTGTCAATTGAAACCTTATTTGTATGACTGCGATTAATAATAAACTACTACGAATTAATGAAAAAGAATGGTTCAAAATTACATCTTTCACCCGACTGGGAATTAAACGGCGCTCGATTTCTTAACCATTTGCCCGAATTTTAGTTGGCTATTTCTGGAGCTCTCAGTTATTCCAAACCAGTCAACCAATTCTCGAAAATTTTTAAAGATGATTCATTGTTTAAATTAACTTCGAATTACATTTGATTGAATGTCAAACTAACTAGATTATGATTTGTTATGTGAATTTGTGTCCAATAAAAATCTGTAATTTGTGTTTTATTAAA
>JAOBAZ010208198.1:0-10103 GCA_026546875.1 Pteroeides caledonicum
TATATATTGCAGGATGGAGGCAAATCTTTAACAAGACGAAAGAGTTTTTTCTCTTGTACTGTGCTGTGACGTTTCAAGTGATTCGAGTTCTCGCGATCTGAAACTGATTTTAAATGAATGAGATCAAGTGATGAAACAAGGGGAGACAAAGTCGATAGAGCTATCGCAGAATCCTTTTTTTGGATTCTGAATCTACTTCATTTGAGTAATATCTTGTACCACCCAAGCTCTCCACATACTGCAGTACTGTCGAACCATACCTTGTAAAGTACAATGCATGTAGTCCACTCGTACTCCATCTGGGATGTTCATGTATGTATGCAGAATGGAATTCCCATACACGCCAAAGACCTAATTACACAATGTCATGTGAAGTAAATAAAGAGAGCTAATTAGGATTCATACATGCCTGGCATCTTAGAGCTTTGTTACATTAGAAATGTCTATTGTTTGGGGTTTTGCTTACTGTTTCTCCTGTCTGTGCAGCTAGCACTGCATGTGCTTTTGTTTGATGGGAACTGCATATCTCAAATCCCTGTTTAGAGTATGGATATACGCGCACATTTGGAAAAATTTGAGCTCTTACATACTATGTAAATAGTATGTAAAGTTTAAGTTACATAGTATGTAATATATACGTTTTCATACTATTTACACAATATGTAAATGATTTACAAGTTCTCATACCATGTAAATAGTTTGTAACTATTTACCGACACTTAAATTTTACATAGTATGTAAAATGACTTACATGGTATGTAAAATGTCTACTTTGTAAGTTACTTGTAAATGGCAGCTGGTCAACTTACATGTAAATTACCTGTAACAGTATGTAAATTTGTCCATTTTATAACATGTAAATTACATGTAAGTATGATCACCTTATCATAAGTAAAATGCCTAAGCCACTACGGAAAATATCTTCACTCGCTCGCTCGCTCGATCGCTCGCTCGCTCACTTACTCACTCACTCACTCACTCACTCACAAAAGTAAAAGAAATATTTTTGCTTAAATAATTTAAATACCAAATAGTTAGGCATATTATAAACAACAATTCAACTTTCTTAAAAGTACGTAAATAATATAAATAAAAGAAAAACATATTACAAAAAATGAACTAAGCTAGTTGCACACGATCTGCTATGGCATATAAAGCTGGATATCTGCTTAAGAAATGTTTCCATGTCCATAAGTCTTTCTTGTGTAAAAAAATCACATCCAAGGATTATTAAATGCTATATTATGCCAACTTTGCAAGACTCAGATACTGTCATGTCAGCCCTAACTTGATTTTGTTCTGCATCTAGAGAACATTGTCTGACACTTTTCTGTCTATACAACATCAACATTAGTTTGGAGTCATTTTTCTAAGAGACTATAAAGTGTGCCTGTTTCATTCACCCGCTGTTGGGCTGCGTTTTCCTTTAAAGCCTGGTTCATACGAGCGACATAGCAAGAAAGCAAAGCATGAAGGTTTATGTTACTCTGGAGATTTCAACGACAAAAAAGAAAGAATTTTCTATTGAATTTGCTTTTGTTCTACCTTAGGCCTTACGCTTGACGTCTTGTGCTTGTGTTTGCGCTTATGTCGATGCTTATGTCGCACACTTCGCTACATTTCTTTGCTTTGTCTTTTGAGTTTTGTGAGCTTGTGTTTGTTATATCGCTCGTGTGAACCAGGCTTTAGACTCATTACAGAAAAAGTTGACCCTCGAGTTGACCTTGGTTGCACGAATATATGTAAACAACAATCAATCTATGTTAAAGTGGTAGTTGTCAAGCTGTGTAAATAACGACAGTGATGACCTAGTGTCGTAGTGATGACCTATCTTCTAACTTCGTGAACCGTTTCGAATGTTTTTCGATTCCATTTCCGGGGGTGACGCTGTTCTTGTTTACGCAATGGTTCACGGAGAATACTTATAGAACATTTACCATTGTGATTGTAACATTTTGTATTATTTGTTTTATGCGGTATCGCTCGCATATCTACTGGGTAAGATGTTTATGCATTGTTGATCAAATTACATGTATATCTCGTATCGTGTTCTTCTATGTATCAATAAAATCCACGATTCATTTGATGCGTTCATGTATAAGTGAAAGTTAATTCATAAGTTCGAAAACGCCAACACTTCTATACTATAGTCAGTCAACAAGACACAAGATCTCGTCATGCTAAATTTTTGTATGAACGACGCGACCTTAACGCCTAGCAGGCGTCTCGTTTCTGTGACCGCAGTAAGGAACTTGTTCAGTTTGTTGTGTCTGTAACAAGATGTGGCCGAATTGTGGAGAATTTCACGCATTATTTAAAAACGACAATAAATGGAAGGGCATTTTATAAACGGTGAGAATAAACATAACAATAGTACATTGAGTTTGTGTACGTGTTAAAACAAATATTAGCACCTTAGTTACAGATGTATATGAGCGATATGTACATGTATACCGATGTATATAGCATCTGACTTACTGTTGTATATGAGCGATAGCCAACACGGGCTGCGGCCTCGTTGGCTATCTGCTCATAGACAACTAATTGTTAAATAGTATAGTTTTTTGTGCAGTTTGATAAACATACACTCGTCAGTTTTGAAAGCCATTAACTGATCAAATTGCACTCGTCATTCAAACTCGATCAATTGATGGTCTTTAAAAAACTCACTCGTACATATGTTTTTTCAAAATTGCACTCGAAAATGAAACCATACTATTGCCTATAAGTACTACCAAATGGGTCTGCTCAGAGTGCACTGACGCAAACGTTACTGTACAAAAAATCAGTAATATTGTATTTTTAAACCACCTAAAACAAATTCAACAATGTATGTTGTCTCTTGAATCATTTTATAAAATAAAATAAAATATATAATTTTATGAATCCAATAATATTAGGTTTAGATCAAAATAATCCCCTCTGGCTCTAGCCTCTAAGCACAACTCTTAGACTATCTTCTTCCAAATTTATACAATGTTAAAATTATAATACAAATAAAATAATACAGTTTAAAAGTTCTTTTTATTAATACATTTCCCTAATAAGATGGTATAAGATGGTATATAATACAAAACATATTCCTAGAAAGGTTTTTACAGTAAATTTAAACTGATATGGTGCACATCTCTAGAAAATATTCAAGAAGCATGCCTTATCCTGGCCTGCCCACTCCCCATAGCCTTAATATGGATAGTGTTCATAGATATGGTGTAATGTCACTCAATACTAAATCCTCCGAAGACTCTGGATCTTGGCGGACTTTTAGTATTGACTGGAAATAGACATTATCATGTTGGTTGGACAGTGTCCAAACACCCTGACGTCGAGACGTCTGTGTACCATTGTAGATTTGCATTTCTAGTATTACAGTCAACTTCCTCAATCCTGCCATACCAAATCATGTTGTTCTCTCCTAAAACTTTTACAGTTTCTCCAAGTTGTGGGTACACAGGCACATTCACCTCTTTAAGGAGCTCTGGTTTCTTGAAGTCAATGCACAAATAGAAGGCTGGATGAAGATGGTTGGAAGGTTCAGGGTACATCATAACCTTTCTCCTCACTTTGGATGATGGTTGGATACTGTTTCTGACATAGTTACGTCCAATAAGCTGTGGTGTTTGGGTCCATGAGTGAAGTATGACATTCTCATTTTGCAATGTAGGGATGAAATACTTTCCATTTACAAAAATGAAGTACTCACCATTGACAGGACCAACTTGAAATATGTCGGAGATCTCAACCAGCCACTCATTCTCATTATTCTCTGAGGCAATTTTGCAGGTTGTACCTGCAACAAACTTCTCAACATCACCTAGTTCATCCTTTAAAGCTAATGTTTTGATACACATTAGCCTGTTTGGAATATCTTCTACATGAACATTTTGCAGGCACCTGAAAAACCTTTTCACATGAGCAATAACTGCTTCTGGATAGGGGCGTCTTTCCATACTGCCAACAACCACACCACAAGACAATGCATGTGCAAGAGATGGAGAAGGATTATCCAATTTTATAGTATCATGGATAAGTGCCTTGGCCACTTTAAATGATGATTCTTGCAACATTATTGGTCTTGCTGTGGTAGCAAAATTGAATTTGTACTCTTTTTTGTCTAAGCCATAAAGTGAAAGGGGACCATTCCTTTCCTGGTAGTCTGCAAGAAAATTTCTAAGGGCTTCTCGGTCAGCAAAAGTCTTCTCCAGTCCCTTTGCATTGTGCTTCTGCAATTTGTGGCTCAGGATTGCTCTCTCGTAAAGTTCATATGAATAATTATCCATGCTTGAATGGCGTCTAATGTCCTGTGAGACATGCACTGAATACTCAAGATTCTCAGTACACATCTCAACTCCATAGTACTCTTCCGCTCTAATGGCATGACTCCACAGCAGCTTCTCTAGTCGGTTTATATGATGCTCTTCCCAACCCATAATCTGGAGTTCCTCACTGTACATCATCTGCACAGCATCGCATAGGATCATATAGCAGTCATAGGCCTGTGATGGTATGCTTTCTGCCAATACTTCTCTTGCAACACTGCTAAATCTGAAAATTAACCATTTTGTGAGTATGCTACATACACAAAATACTGGTACTACACTTGTTTTCAAAGTTGTTTAAAAAAAATAAGGTACCCAAATAATTTATGAAACAAGGTGCCTCGCTCAGCTCAGTTGTCCTTGATTGGCTTTTATAGATTGATCTATCAGCTCAATCAGACATGATTAGCTTTTAGGATTATACTGGTAGTAAGTGAAATGCATACACAGTCTGAAGGTCTTGGTCATGTTTGTGGTTTTACATGAAACTCTAAAACATTTGCGAAATTACTTCAGAGAACACTATTGTTGTCAATTAGTCATGTACGCTTGTGAACAGTTGGTATCAGATAAGTAATTTGTGGTCATATTTCACAATAATAAATTATGGCAGTAAGTTGCCCACAAAAATCCATATGCAACCCAAATCCTATCCCAATCCCCAAATCAAACCCCACCCCTAATTGTAACTCTGGCCCTAAACAAAAATGTGGTTTTAACCAATCCTCTTAAGGGCTTTTGTTGTGCCTAATCCTTTCCCAACAGGACTTTTCCCCATGACAAGTAAAATCATCTGGCGTTAGACAGAGTAAAATATTAAAATGGCACACCCGTCGGTAATGGGTTCATTATTGAATATTACTAACTAACAACAATTACCAATGGTATGGTGAACAATAGATCAACAATAATCAATATTCAAATACACATTTATTAAACTGTACCTTTTAAATTCATTTGCTTTTCAGCTTCCTAATTTATCAGATAAGGTCTTCAATCTTGCTACACCTTTTGCCTTTTCCTCAATTGCCCAGTTTACAGTTTGGAGAAAATTCCTCAACTCATCTCTTACAATTAGTCCTCCAACAGATCAGTCTCTCTTGTCTACTGGCAGATCTGCATTCTCTCGAATATCAGACCACATCTTGTCTAGAAATTCTTCTTTCAACATGTTAAATGTTACATGCATCCTGTCAATGGTCATGTCTAAGATTGGGTCAAATCTATATAATTTGTATAACTCACACAGAATGCTAACACCTGAGACACCAGTTTCAGTTTGGAGCTGTTGTCTCTGTGCAACAGTCAAAGCAGCATCAATCTTCTTGCCATTTTCTAACTGGTAAACAGCTGTATGGGGTTGACATGGCTGTCTGTACCGCTACAAGAGTGGTACAAGAGAAGAGAATACCTATGACTATGGAAAACAAACAATTAACTCCCTTGGAGAGGTAAAATGGTGCAGAACATAATGACATTATATACATATCTATAGTACATCCAAAATTCAGGGATTGTGAATTTCAAAGTTTACTCGTGTTTGTGTGGTCAATTTGTTATTCAAGTTTTTTAAAATGAATCTGGCCAACCACAATCAGGATGTGGAAAAATACAATGTGGGAAGTCCAGTTGCAAAAAAGTTAATAACTTCATTGCCTACACAGCACCACAACATTTTTCAAAAAAAGTGTGGATTGGGGTTAGGATTGTACTGTTCTCACCTCCTGCATACAAGGTGATTTCTTGGTGTGCTTTAAGACCAGCTGTACCAAGCAACAACAGTGCTCTGACATTGTAATTTCCTGCAGGGACTGAAACATTTGAATGGTCTACTGCCTCAGGAATGTGAATGTCCAATCCAGTCAAAAAAGTTCCCTGATTTCTTCAATAAGTGGTGTAAGAAATGCATCCATCTTGTGTGAAATACTTCTCCCTATCAAGTATGTGGGAATAAAGCTGTAGACATGTAGATTTTTTCCATGAAGTCGATGTTCCTTCCTACTGCAAGCATTACTAATGTGAATGGCAGCAATTCCTCTGGATTTTTTTGTGAAAGCATTAAAGCCATCTTCATGAAAAATGAAGGCCTGGTTAAGTGGACTACCTTTCTTCATTGTCACTACATGAAGGAAATCAAACATGCATTCTGTGCATGTCAATTGCACTTCCAGGTTAGGTTCAAGGACTGTGTCATTTCCTCCAGATGCTGCAAAAATTTCATCCAGTGAAATCAGGTTTGTGCAATTTGGACAACATGCTGGCATAATTGTCTCCTTGTTCTCATCCCAAAAGTAGGACAGCTCTCGAAATCTTGCCCCATGCCATACTTCTTTGTATGGTACTTCAATGCCTTCCACCTGATTGAACCATTCATTCCTATCTTCCCAGTGAGCTAAGTGCTTACATGCTTTCTCCTTGCTGGCAAAGAAGCTACCCATGTTAAGTCCTAAGACAATGTAGTCAGTGCACTTGTCATACAGGTTACCACAGTTTGGGCATGCCCTACCATTAATAAGAGTAACATGGTCTGCACCACAACACACTTTGTAATGCCTAGGGCTTTTATAGCCTAATTCCTTCAAGAACTTCATGACCAATGGCCATGTCTTGTGTGGAATATGTCTGTGTCCCGTTAATTCATACAAGCTTCAAAGCTGGGAAAGAGTCTCTTCTTGAGAACAACCAACCAATCATCATCATCATCATTCTCATTATCATGATCACTCTCATAACTGTCATCCTCACCATTACCATTTTCTCCATCATCCCAACCACCACCACCATAATTACCATTATCATCACCAATATTATCATCACCATCATTATCATCACTTTCATTTCTATTATCATCACTACTACCATTATCACTGATATAACCACTATTACTATCATTGCTTGATCTGCTATCTGCAATACCATCACCACTACCAGTACTAGTTCCACCTAATACATTGTCTCTATGGCTATAATCCAAGGTTTGTTGTGCCAAAACACCCAGCTGGTTTTCTGCTCTATTAATATTGGTTTGTTCATGGAAGTATGGGTGATGCAAAAAATGACTTCAAATGGTTCTCTTATTTCTAAATTGTCCACCACACAATCTGCAGTTGCATGGCTGTGCTTTATTAGACATCAGACCTGCAAATTAAGACATGTTTGCATCAGTGAAAATAAAACAATGTGGAAAAAAGCAAAATTAAACAAGCAATACAAATATAATATAATAATTAAGCACAGTTACTTACTTAGCTACAAGGCCTTTATCTTCTTCAGAATGCAGCCAAGTATTGTACTTGGAGGTTGCTATTGAATTAAGGTCTGTTTCTGTAAACAATAAGAAACGTTACCACTTTGCTCATCCAACTGACAAACGTTAGCAACCCTGTACCGATGTTTCCCTCATGATATCACATGACTTCGTTATCATACAGGTCAGCAGGAATATCAAGTAATTGAGGACAAAAAAAACAGCAATTGAGAACACTGTTATAATGCAACACGTCACGTGACATGTACCAAAGTGCGGGTTGCGGCGCGGATATTGTTGAGATTACATAAAGTATTTTGTTTTTCCCGCTTGTTTCTGAATTTCATTGGCTTTGAGGGATAGCATCGACAACTTGTGGGTTTCGATGCTTCGACGGTGTGAACACTTTTACTCGTGGTTCAACAGATATTTCTGATACAAAGTAGCAAGACAACATAATCGACCTAAAAGTCAATGATGGATTCGCCAAAGGTATGTTTATCGTGTGATCTTTATTTACATATATTGCGCTGAGTGAGTGTGAAGTTCAGCATATGTGAAGTTCATCATCACATAGGGCTGATATAATTATATCGTCCCGAAAACGTGCCGTATTCCATTGTTTCAGGAGCACCAGGGGCAAGTCTGATTAAAAAATGTCGCTAGTATACGTATATTTGCGCAGCTTGCGAACTCCCACGCAGAAGGTCAGTGTTTGTGTATCAGAAGGCTACTAGTATAAAGCGAATGGGTTCGTCTTTAATAATTCTTAACCAAAAGATTTTTGCTTGGAACAACTTGCTTAGGAAAACTATAATCATGCCGAATTGCCAATTGGCAATATATTAAACGTCTGGCAGTTGACCATCACCATGTAGTTCGTGTCTTCATCATGAGTCATTCATGAGGAGGAGTGTCTTTATACCCATACTCATACTGATACAAGACTAGGTTAGTAGGTATGCTGTCTGTGTGAGCATACATAACTTATATTATATTTATATATGCGTATTTAGCAAGCTTTATACTTCAATAATACTGTGTTGTAAACAAGGTTATAAAGTTACCACTATATAGTATAATTCTTAATCTGGTGTTAGTGTATACAGCATCTTCTAGTTCTATTTTATAGAGTAATGAAGTCACAGCCTTACTTAATGAATTAGCTTTGGAAAAATATGTGAAACTTCTGGTGGATAAGAATGGGGTAATAAAAAATAATGACATTGCTTACAGTAATACCTTAACATATAAAATATTAATATAGTAACAGTATCTACTATAAATGATACATGGTGAGAACATGAAAATTGTATTTCAATGAATGGGCTTCACTTCGATTAGTATCATTGTCTAATTTAATGATTAAATATTCAATCGGATATCTTTGTTTTGTTGCTCTACTAAATTTAGTTTGAAACCATTGATGACTTGAAAATGCTAGTGGCCTTGGAGGATGACACCTTTGACAAAATCGGTGTTCCATTATGTGCCATTTTGAAGATAAGGAGGAAGTTAGCACATTCAACTGGTAACCACGGGACTCCACCAGGTATTGTAGCTACCCTGGCCTAATCTTACCCTCAGTTGAGTTATGTATCGTACTGTATTTCAGTAATTAGCTTGTTTAAAACCCTTTCTCTACCCTTTCTCTAGGCCATTTTAGTATTTTACTCTGTCTAATGCCAGACAATTTTACTTGTCAGGGGAGTAGCTTTGGTAGTGAAAGGGTTAAACCCTATCTACCATTTTCACCTCTTTAACCCTTTCTCTACTACACCGGCCATTTTAGTATTTTACTCTGCCTAACGCCAGACAATTTTACTTGTCAGGGGGTAACTCTGGTAGTGAAAGAGGTGAAAATGGCAGATAGGCTTACTTAACTCTTTCACTACCAAAGCTACTCCCCTGCCAAATAAAATCGTCTGGCGTTAGACAGAGTAAAATACTAAAGTGGCCGGTTTTGGCCGGTGTAGTAGAAAAAGGAATAAGTAACAATTGTCCAAATTTGCACAAGAAAGTGGCTTCACTGCCAATCTACTGATTTTTAACCATCAGTAATTGACCTTGCAGTCAATCTGTTTACAATTTTTTTACATACAATAGAACAATCAACAAGTGAAACGGGACCTGTTCTGCCAAAAGAAGTGAAAGCAGCATTTGAAGAAATCCCTAAAACAATGTTGCTGGAACTGGAGAAAACAAACATGGCTGCCCAGTTAGCAAATGTGTATCTAAACCAGTTCCATGGAATACTTGCAGGGAAAGTTAAACAATTCCTACATGAAAAGAAGGTGATCTCATGTAGTTGATTGTAATTAAGATGTCAGCAGGTTTTCTAATGGTCATACAATGATATATGTATAGTTCCCGAGCCCCAGACGAAGCCTGGGGCGAGGGTTACTAATCTTGACGTCATTTCTTTACGTGCAAATTACGTAATGGAGATTGTTAGCCGAAAGAAATTTCATTTTGAGTTTCTCTCTCTCTCTCTCTCTTTGGGGCGCGTGCCTGCGCGCTTGTGCGCTATTGCGCTT
>JAOBAZ010208309.1:0-10102 GCA_026546875.1 Pteroeides caledonicum
ATAATAATAAAAATACACACATATGTTAGCAGGCTATGATTCATATATCTGTAAGACTATAGTCAATATATTTTGTGTTAGGTGTGTTCAATTTATTTGTAGGCTCTTGCTAGCACATTTCCTCTGAATTTCTATTATTACTCTTTCGTAGTTAAAATTGTAGATTAATGACTTGTATATAATTTGAAAGCCTGCCAAAGGTTACAGTCAAGAGATCAGCGTGCATGAAAGCCCAGAAAATTGCCAAGTTGAACCATTTGAAAGTTGAAAAGTTAAGCCGACCTAGTTTGCTCGGAGTGTCATCAATATACGCGTCCGTCAGTTTCCGCGCAGTCTTTCGCTGATTTCGCACTTTATTGCTGGCTAGACTGTTCTAGACGTCCATATGCTAGCAACTTCTTAGCATAAATTACCCTTTGTGTCGGTCTACTGAGACTCGAACAAAGATATAATGAGGAAATTATTGAATGCCGACAAGCCGACTGCCGACATCTGGTGGCGGCGTGTGAGCTTTGTGGTCTTGGGTCTTTGGCCTGTTACCGCATGCAGACCTCTCTATAAACACCTACTTCATCCGAAGGGAAGTTTGAGTATATGTTGTGCGACATAAGCGTGCTAATGTGATTTCTTCTGCGTTTAAAAGCTCATATCTTATCTAAGTTCTCCATAATTATCCTTTTCTCTGCCAGCTAAAAAGCCTTGGCTCAATCAGGGGCTGAATGGATGGATTGCGCAGTCCCGTGGACACTATCCCAGTCAGTAGCGTGGTGGCTGTTTTAAGTGAAGCCGTGGAACAAATTGGCGCGCATTGCTTATAACAAATTAACTAATTTTTTAAACATTATTTTTAACATTATTACCAGTAAATTGCTTCGCGAACTACATTATCGGCATTTTTATCAGCCAAGACGTTGTCACGTTGTGGTGAAAACTTCCTTGGCTTTTTTAATAAAATCACTAAAATTAGTAATTTTACAGTTTTTATGCATTTATGTCCCAGTACGATTTTAAATTCCCAAGAGTATAAAATGTTGCCATAAAGGACATTGGAAATAAATTTTTTTATTGTCTTAAATGAAGTCATGAAGCTGTGGAGTAACTTCCGTTAAAGTTTTTTCCTATCTCACTTTGTTCTCGAGATATCTAACATCAAAGTTTGGCGTTGTCCGCCAACTTGGATATTCACGATTATGCACACATGACGTCACAACTGGCATCACCCATGTTTTTATCTTAGGAACTAGATGTCTTTGTGAACTTAACGTTTGATATTATGCAGACAAAGTTTGATATTATTAATTAGTGGATTAGGAATGTCTCAAACATGTTTCGCTTGAAATTGCGTTACCTCAGAGATTTAAACTGCTAATTCCTGTTGTGACGTCATCCCAATGAGGTAAATTATCTTAAAATTTGATCCAAGATGGCGGACGGTGCCAAACTGTGATGTTAAATATCTCGAGAACAGAGAGAGGTAGGAAAAACTTCAAAGGAAGTTAGTATCTACAATGTTACGAGTTCTATCATTTAAGACAATAAAAAAAAATTTTTCTTTAATCCTTTAAGAACCAGTTTTGTTCTTTGTTTTCCCATTGTTTTTGCTTTTTTCTTGTTTATTCTTTTGTTCTTTGTGTTCTCTTATTGTTTTTCCTTTGTCCTATCGTTTATTCTTTTGTTCTTAGTCTCCGACTGTATCGGAGACTGGGAATTAAAAGGTTAAAGCGCCACAGCAGTGATAATTGATATTCTCTCAAACGAAAGAACTCTTAAAACTATTCTTACTATATTTTTTACAGTTTTTTTCACTCGTAATTTATTTCATTCACATTTTGTGCTTAATTTGTGACGTCATAACATTTTGGCTAAACCTTCATAACTTTGTCGTAATTGAACGAAATCACTTTAAAGAGATGGTATGTGTTTATGCTTCATATACTGTTGTGTATATGGATTTTCAGGTGATCTCCTTAGCTTCGATATAGCTAAAGATACTCCAACTTCACGGCTAACCTGTTTGGCGTTCATGTTGTGACGTCACCAAGCCTCCAAATTTGCCTATGAAAATGCAAACCTGTAAAAGAAGTTACTATATCGTAATTATTTACCCGACGTCGAGGTGAATATAAGCGAACATTTACCGGAAGTGCAGCCCGCGAGGTAAATGTTCACTTATATTCACCGAGACTGAGGTGAATAATTATTATAGTATTTTTTTATAATCTCTCGTGCTTTTGGAACTCAGTTTTCATTACATTTTTCAATTTCTTTTTTTTGTGACGTTTGCATATTTACTGAATGCCACTGGGCAGTGAATATAACGTTTTATGATGAAATTTTCAGCCAACAATGGGTTGATTTCTAAAGACCCTATTTTTTCAGACAACCTTTAGCTATAAGCCCGCATGCCGTAAACGACTGCAGAACTTTTCAAAACGTTGTTTAGCGATGTTTTTTTATACGCTTTTATCCTTAGCTTTTTACCTATAATTTCAAGGTTCTGACCGGGTACGCCCCGTAAGAAGGAGCATGTCGTCACGAGACTATTTCGTGCGATTGATTACAGGATAAAAGCACACCTTCAGTGATATTTGAACTGGCTAGTCGACATATAGCGGAGGCGAACCGGAACACCTAGCGTTCGGCTTCCGGTGCATTCAGAAACTATATCAACTTCCCGTTGACGACAGAGAAGAGACATCCTTTTGATAATTTGACAATTTGCTTAAAAATGATTTTGCAATGACTTTGGCAAAGAGTGGTATAATCACTCGAGTCCTTTCTCGTTTCACTCTCTGAAGTTTCCATTCCGTGAATAAAATCGTCTGACGTGGGCCTGCGAAAAATACTAAAAATCAACCATGGTTGTGAAAGGGTCACCTGGAACGAGAAATTCGAAAATTTCTTTTCCTTTGTATTCTTAAAATATACTTTGAGGTAAGCTGCCTACCCAATTATGAAGCTTATACAGTAAAAATTTTGGGAGGTCTTCCGGTTTAAAGTTCATGCTATTAATAGCGTGTGGAAATCGGAAATAGCCGTAAACTAATCGGAGTGACGTCGTTTGTGCCATTAACGCACATAGCTCAATTGTGAAATAACATTTCACCCGTACCGCACGCTGTATACCAAGTTATTGGTAAGAACGTCTCAACAATCTCAATAATTTATTGGGTACAACGTTTATTTTTGTGTACGTTTAACTTTTAAAATTTAGGGTTAGGGTTGGATCGGGTCACTGTGTGATCAGGTATATTTTACAACAAATGGTATAAAATTTAGGGTTGGATCAGGTGTATTTCACAAGATATTTCGTTCTTGAATATTTAAACTAGATATGGTAATCTAGTATTTTGTATGGAAATAAGTCATGTTTTGATGAATGTCGTTGTACCCAATAAATTATTGGGATTGTTAAGACGTTGTTATCAATAACTTTGCTGGTATACAATGGGCGGTTCGGCTGAAATATTTGGTACGTCGTTCACAATGTCTGACTTGGCTCCTTCGGATGAATTGTCGTAAGTCGTGTAGACAAGTGAACGATAAACAACATAAATCTGTAGAATTCTTCTCATAGATCGAAATGTCGCACCGTTCTCGGAGTGTTCCCACCTGATGCTCTTCAAACTCCTATATCTAATTATGTGATAAACTCTCGTTGTAAAGTACCTCGACAGGAAAAATGATATTCTTTGAAATGAAAGAACTCTCAAAATTGTATAGCAACGTCTTTTACAGTTTGTATTCTGGGGCATCGTTCTCGAATTCTGTACGTTTTTTGTGATCTCTGGTGACGTCACAACATGAACGCGAAAGAAAAAGCCAAGTAGGTTAGCTGTGATGTTTGAATATCTTTGGTTATATCAAAGAAGTTCAAGTGGAAATCCCTTACACAACAGCATATGAACCATACATACATACCGTTTCTTTAAAGCGATTTCGTTCAATTACGACAAAGTTCTAAAGATACGTTCATGTCATGACGTCATAAATCAAGCACTAAATTTGCATATTATAAAAACTAAAACTATATAGTTTTGAAAGATTATCGTTTTCCCAGTTGTGACATTTTAACAATGTAACTATTGTATATAGGTCACGCTAAAATTTCATAAAATATGCCGTTGAAAAAAACATAATTATGAAATTTATCTGGTAAAACTTTGGTCAAACTGTATAGTTTATGCTGATAGTATAATGAATGGAAAACGAAACTGAATCTTCGTAAACTTTTCGGCGTGACGTCATTTGTGACATCAGCGCACAGATATTAGTATATGTTGTGAAATAACATTTGCCTATAATTAACAATGTTTTACGGCCCCTCGGATAGATTGTCGTAAATGATTCCTTACCGCTTGATACTGGAAAAGTGCTGTTCAAAGTATATATCCTCGAATATACAAGTTTGCATAGACGTACGTGCTCGGATAGATTGTCGTAAATGATTCCTTACCGCTTGATACAGGGAAAGTGCTATTGAAACACCTATATATCCTCGAATATACAAGTTTGCATAGACGTACGGGACAGAGGGGCAACTGAACCCCCCCCCCTCCCCAAGCGAAAATTCGGGCAAACTGAAAAAAGAATTACACGGCATGGACGCGATAGCTATTTCTTGAATTGTGTAACCTCTTAGTCAACCACTCAAACATAGAAATTGTTTGCACACGCCATACACTCTTTGTTCAACTGGTAAAATTTGGGCACGTTGTTTCATAAATTTTTGTTTGTCCCCCAATCGAAGTTGTGCCTGTACGCCTATGCACGTTTGGACGCCCAAATTTGGACATGGCACCAATTTACATAGCTTTCATCTATAATAAAGTTGGATAAGACGTTTCAGGAGGTCTTTTACACTTTCCAGAGCTCGGCGCTCGCAATTAAAAAGCTACCCCTTTCGGCCAGGGTCAAAAGGCTAAACCGCTAAACCCTACTATTATGACGTCGTTGTTTCGACGTTGATTTCACCAAGTTTTATGCTGGTTCAACGGCGATGACTAAAGAGAGGAAGCGACTGCGATTAAGTTTTTAAAACAACCCAAAAACTCAACCAAATTTCGACGTTTCGAGGGCGATTGTTTTGACGCCCTCGGCAATGAACTGGGCTGCGCGTGGCTTAGAACATAGCTTAATATTTTACACGTTTTTATTAACGTTGTACAAACGAACTACAACTGTCAAGACCAGAATTTTTGGGCAAGAAAGTTAAGTGTTAAGTTGTCAACACGTGGGCAACAAGAACTACTATTGGATGGGTGAGGGCGTTTTTGCCCCCACTTATAAGTCGCGAAAAATCTATATTTATAAATTATCTTACATGTTTGTCAAAACAATTATTGCCCACAAATAACTCAGAAATTTTACCATACGCGTTTTATACTATGTCAATATTATCTAAATTCTCGGTGTTAATGGTTTGCCTTCGGCCAGGTGGCTGTTTCAGTTCTAGACGGTTCGCTCGGCAACAATTGTGCATGTGTGGGCCTTCTTCTGTTCTAACTGCTGTTAGCTCTGTGCTGTCAACATGCTTTTTCCTTGTAAACAACGGCAAATTTGTGAACGGTAGTCTAATACAGTACGTATGCCAGTTACGCGCCAGTCCTGATCGTTGTATTTAGCAGCGTTTTTGGAGTTCTCGTGTCATTTGATTTGCTAAGTAAATCAATACTTGCCGCCAAAGATAATTCGCCTAGCCGTTCTTCTTGTAAACAAATAGGTCGCATAACGATTGATGTTTTAAATTTTCGTACAATTTTATTTTTGACAAATGGACGATCACAGGTGAGATCCTCAAGGCCTACAGACCTACAGGTCATACTGCAATTAAGCACGCGCTTCTAGGGTAGAGGGGAGACATTTCCGGATTTGCCTCCGACTCCGTTGACGTTTTTCATATTGATAGGTTTTTATTGTAGGGACTGCTGGATAAACAGTTCCCCTGTTTTGATTTTCAGAAGTGTTTACTTAACTGCCAATGCTCGTTTGTTGTTTTCATGTGCGATATAATAAAAAAATTAATAAAAGGATTTCGATATTGTCGGTTCGGTCGGGCTCTGAGCTGGCGACAGCAAAATCTAGAACCATCATGCTGATCGGTCGTAGGGATTATATGAGCGCTCTGATATTGCAAGTGTGTGGCAAAAATGATCCAAAAATTAAAATACTGTCGGTTTATTGTACTATGATGATTCGATAAAGTAAATGAATTGGCAATGACATTAAAATATGTTTAGTATATAAAACTATATAATACTTCAGCTGTGCTGTTTATGTCCTACTTAGTCACCCTTGTTTAGATACATAAACGATGTCCCATTTTCCCTGTTGCTAGACAATGATAAAAAATTATGAACTATTCTTATCATTAGCTAAAGTCCTGCTATATGTTTATGAACACAAAATTTTCATTGCCTGGGAATGTAGCAAAAACGTGGCTAGGATTAGAGCTCCACTCGTCAAAAAACCAACCATAAATCATTGTGCTTTATTGGAGAACTTTCGTCGAGCGTTTAAAAATAGTATCAGGCTGGCGTATAAAGATTAACGAAATATTAATACTACACTTCAAATCCTAAAAAAACATTGGGTGAACGTAAAATGAAACGTTTCGCTAACATTGTCAATGGGCGAGGCATCTTTTTCGCAGATGAAAATTGATGATTCATTGTATTTAAAATGACGCATCACTAGATTTTTGAAAACAGTGGCAGTTCACGCCATGCACTAGTTTGATGAAGTTTCTAGCAGCGTCTTTTGAACCACGATAAATCGGAACCAAACCTTCGCCTAATGATCCATCTCTGTAGTGTGATACGCCGAATCAAACGCTCATAGAGTTCTGCTAAGATCTGCTAAATTCGGTGCGGTCGGTTAACGCTTTTATCGTGAAGTAATCTAAAACGCAGTTGGACTATACATAAGTCGTCTGCCACAATCACCTATTTCTCGGCGTTCTCGAACTTTCGTGGCATTGTCTGTTCACTTCCGTTCGTTTACAACCGCGCACCGAATATGGCGTCTATGCCCATATATGGCGTACATCCGTCTAGAAGGTTAGATAATCAACACACAAAACTCAGCGCTCGGTAAACGTCTAAGGAAACTCACATAAAGTCTCATTGCGATCGGGCATAGGCCCATTGTATGGCCCGTTATCGTTCCTAGACAATTTGAATACCTTTTGAATCTAACGAGTAGACTAGACACTGACAGAAACCAGGAATAAAAATGGAAGACATTGATATGAATGACAATTACTATCACGTTTTAAATATCAGCGAAGACGCGACATTGGACGAAATCAAGAAAGCTTACAGAAAATTGGCTGTCCAATTTCACCCGGACAAAAACCCAAGTCCTGAAGCCGAGGAGAAGTTTAAGATGCTGAGTAGGGCATACAATGTTCTTAGCCGTCCAGTGCAACGAAGGTGTTACGACAACAAGCGAAAGTCCGGTAACTCAGGCTTTGGCAGCCATACTTGGTCTGGTTTCAACGAAGACCCGAGAAAGACGTTCAGGAACTTATTTTCGGAGTACATCAACTTCGATGATGGTATGTGTCGAAGCATTTACTCTTTCCTTCTTTGTGTATATTGTGCAATCGCGTTCAACTACTGCTTGTGTTTAGTTTAGCGTTTTTCACGGCAAGCTCTTTGACATTCGAGAAAGATCGTTTGCAATCTTCTCGCGTATCGACTTCCTTGTTTACCTCCTGTACAATTTTCTGAGCCTTTACGACCATTCCGTGTCCGCAATGCACTCTCATCCGGTCGCTGGCGCGATCCGTCCCCAACGACTCCAAACTCTAGCTACTCGCATATTCATCGCTGATCCCAAAATGGTTTTGCTATCGGACAAGTCGAATTTTCCGCGGTGACTATTTGTTACATTTTAATCACATAGAATATGTGTGACGTAGCTCGACTAGTCAAAAAATCTCAACTCTACCGAGTGCAACGTCTATATCTGTCGACTTCGGTATCATTGTGTCATAAGCTGGTTAATAGGGCTTTCGCTGTATCATGCCACCCCCTTTTAATACAAGTGCACTGGGCTACTGTCGCTGGGAAAGGTCCTCTGTGGGCCACTGCAGCATTCTGCACTGCTGTCTGCATCTTTGTATTCAAACGAGCAATATTCTCCGTATGGACGTGTTTTTAGGGTATCGATAAGTATCAAACGGTCTCACTCGATAAATTACCATTCCTATTAGATAATCGGTCAAGTAGCTTAAATGCTGTGCCATTTTGTGGTGACTGCTCTGAAAGTCAACGACTATTTTCGCTTCGCTGTGTTCGTGTCGCAGCCAGCATAATCGTATTGTAATTCTTTACTGTATTATTTGTTGGCTGGCATGTGTTTAGCACTGGCCAAGCAGGAACCCTTTAATTATACTATCAAGTATTTATTGGCTCAGCGGGATTATCGAGTACTTCTTCTAGAACAAATTGTTTTGTCTTTTTTTGAATTGAGAATTGAAGAAACACTTCAGTACTCAGCTAACTTGCCCGTCAGCGTCGTAGATGGGTAGAGGTCGAAGATGCGTATGTCAGTGGCAATCGTTTGCTCTGAACGAAAAACTGTCTTGTCATTGAAACTAGATGCATGTAACAGATTGTAATGATGTGTGGCAATTTGAGGTTTCTTACTGTAACCGAAACACCGATACATTGTTTGAATTTTGACAACTGTTGTTCTGTGCAATTGAAGATTTTTGGCATTGACGGTAAAGTAATAATTTAGATTTTAATTGTCAGAAGTTTCAGAACTTTCCAGAAGTTTCAATTCTGACTCTATACTCAAATTGTCAGCACTTCTGTTAATTGTTTCAACATGATACTGTCAATTAGCGTCTCCCAGAAACTAGTCAGCCAACATGTTTGTATGTGTATGTGTATGTGTATATGTGTACCATCACAGACTGTATACATATACATATATGCATGTATTTGTAGCTTTGGTTGATGAGCTATTAAATTGCCAAAACGTGATATTAAGATAAGCTTGTTTGTTCAACATATATAATATTCCCCAAAACTGATTTGGGAAAGGCTAAGTTTGTTTTCTTTATAGTGGTTTTTATGTTAATGTAAAATTTGAGTATGGTTTTAACATATGATTTTATGTTTGAGATTTAGTTCAAATATGTAACATATATGTATATGTATACAAAAATAATTGTGCTGAGATTTACCGGCACAACATCAATTTTGGTTTTCATTGGTGTATTTTTTTGGACCACTTAGTTTGATAAGTACTGTATTTTTTTGCAGATGATTTCATGAATGGAAGTCATGAGACTTTTACAAACACCACCAAATTTAGCGAATCAAACAATGTCAGAATGCACGAGCGAAGCCGAGAACAAAACTCAAGCCAAAACTGTGAAGTTAACACTGGTGGCTACACATTCAATGGCAACAAACGCAGACCTAATGTTTTTGAAAGACAAGATACTCCATCAACAAAACGAACACGAGGTGAACCCACCTCAACCAATCAAATGCGAACGGATCTTCCAAAAGATGCTCCGATCGAAAGGCCATTGGAAATTTCTCTTGAAGAACTGGCCACTGGCTGCACAAAGAAATTAAAGATCAAAAGAACAATAAATTCTGAGACAGGTACATCTACGGTTGACTCGAAAGTTATTGAAATACCTGTAAAAGCTGGTTGGAAAGCTGGTACTCGAATAACCTACCCAGAAGTAGGGGACAGGAACCCTGGCTCAATTCCAGCTGATATTACTTTTGTAGTCACAGACAAACCGCATGCTTTGTTTAGCAGGGACAGTAACAACAATCTATTACACACTGCTAAAATATCGCTGAAAAATGCCCTGCTTGGTGTTTCTTACTGTATTCAAGGAATAAATGGAAAGAGACATGATGTGAATGTGAAGGATATTATTTACCCTGGGTTTGTAAAACGATATGCAGGTGAAGGGTTACCTTTACCAAAGACACCTTTGAAACGTGGGGACCTCATTGTATCATTTGACATTGAGTTCCCACAGTATCTCTCATGGGATCAGCGGCGTATGCTCTCAGAATGTTTGCCAGGTTAATTGGAAAGCATATATTTATAGAAATATAAT
>JAOBAZ010208420.1:0-10099 GCA_026546875.1 Pteroeides caledonicum
GTAAAGTAAGTTATTAAATAGTTTTAAGAGTTCTTTCATTTGGGACGATAAAAAAATATATTGCCATTTCCCTTTAATATATTCATTTAATGTCTAAAGCAAAACAAAACTTTCTGATCGATCAATAGTAGCTAGATCATCGGTAGCTTGCTGGAATGCGATGATCGATTATGGTTGTACAAGTGATTCCCAACACTACTGTATATCATTAGTTCTGGATACGGGCTGACTTTGAAAACATTGTTGTGTTCAGACTGTTTTTAGTAATATGTTACATTTTGTGTATTTGTTGTTGTTCCAATCAAAAAGTCCATATAATAAAATGCTAAATGGTGGCACAGAAATATAAATTTTATGTTCGAGTGGCAAGAACGATATCTCACTCGTTCGCTGCGATCACTTGTGAGATTATTGGGACAATAATATTTTCAAAATTGTGTCAAGCCAATTTTTCTTACGTAAATCACACATGTGAGCAAAATGAAACAACAAAACAATGTCGCAAAGAAATCGAGTCATATCAACTTTAAATTTGTTTTATATAATTACTTCTTTATTGCTATATTTCTTTTCAAGGCCGTTAAAACAGTTCAGGATCCAGAAAAGAATCCCAAAGCAATTTCCAATTGGATTGAAAGTATAAGGTATTATATTATTTACCAAATATTACAGTATATTCCTACGCAGTAATCATAAATTAATGCTGTGCTTTCGAAATGCGTTACTATTTGTTAGCCTTGGTTAGCAACAAAGGTGACAATATATACGACCATGGTTAGTTAAGTACACGGTTTGGAAGCTCGATTAAAATTTAGTGGAACTTATTACTGTATCTATGTTGGTTTTATGTTTATGTAAGTTTGTTGCCCTTTCTCTACTAACTACTAATTAACCGAACGTGAGGTCCGTACGGTAAAATATTTTGCTTAAGATCTGTTGAGTACAGACCGAGCCCGAAGGGCGAGGTTAGTACTATATCAAAATATCGAAAGCAAAATTTTTTACCGTACGGACCAAACTTGTGAGGTTAATAAGGAGTTTATTATATGTATGTCTTAACTACAGCGGCAAGTGCTAACGACATTGTTGACATTGCTGACGAGGTTGCGAAGCTTGCTTAGCATTGCTGTCTCTGTAGCTTTTAATATGTCATCTTCGCCTGTTATGGTTGCTCCGGATAATAGCTAAAGGTACGTTTACACTATGCGATTTGTCGTATACGATTCGTTTTCTGGTGTATGTAACCAACTGAACACGCGTAAAATAACGGCGATTTCAAATTTTGCCATTTAACAGTTAACGAGGACGTTGCGTCAGTAGTAATTTGCATACGCCAGAAGACGAATCGTATACGATAAATCGCATAATGTAAACGTACCTTAATTGACCGGTCATTTTTCCTGATTTCGTTTAATTTTACTGACAAATTGTTTCGCTAGTTTGTTGTTTTCGTGAGGGGCCATACGCCAGGTACGTACGGGAAAGTATGGATACACACGTTAGCCAATCAGCAATCAAATACGCGAGTTCGGACTCGCACAACATAATAAGCATGGTTATAGTTTTTCGGGGTGATCGACTAATAGCAGTGGTTGAAGTTTCTATTGTTCAATCTTACGGGTGAGGAGTGATTGGGTTGAATTGCTGCTATTGGTTGTTTCGCCAAGAAAACAGCACGCTCGTGATGAAGAAGAACCCTAAACTTGCATAGACTTTAACAATAACTTAAATAAATTCATGAATAATTAATGAGCTAACTATCCAATAAATGCTCCATATTTGTGTTCCATGACATATTTGTAAACCCCCATACAGGTTAACAATCTAGTAATTAGTATTCTTAACTTTGATACAGATCTATCCTAATTATCATGCACTTATTAACTTTTTTAAAGTGCTCCTGATCAATATTTATATTCCACATTAAGTACCTTTTGGTTCATTTCACAAAATACTCACGGAGAGATCGAAGTGAGCCAGAAGATGACATTCGAGTCGCTATAACGAGAATATTCACATACGAACACCAGAACGAGGCAAATCTTGCATCGCAAATTTCTAATCGACTCGATTAGGAAGTGTTTTCCTGCATCGAACGCAATTAATACGAAGCGAATAAGTGAATTACTTTTATCTTTAATAACTTCTTTCTTTAATAACTACTTTTTTGCCTATAAGTTTTCGAGATATTTTACTCTAAAGTTTGCTCTCTGTTATCTTAAAGTACCTGTGAAGCGAAAATGTTTATTGTCTTACCTTAAAGAGCTCGTAAAATTATATAGTAAGTTATTTAAGTTAGTAAATTTCTTCCAAAAACACTATGTATTTTACTGGTATACTAACATACTAACACACAGATTCTCAGGAGGTTTACTTCGGTGATAAGGCGGATATCTAACATTTTGTTACATCTCATATGCAGTGTGACGTAATGAGCATGCGCTCCATGTTGTAAATAAACTGAGACATCTCAACAACGAAGCCAGTAACAAGAAACTTTTTCTATGTATTTTACGAGCTGTGCCAGGTAAGACAACAATATTTCGGCTTCATGGGCACTTTAACCTTTTCCCGACCTCAGTTGACTTTTATTATTTTAAGTAGGCTAACGCCAGACGATCTTACTTGCCTAAGGTAGAGAGCTACGGTCTAGTAGCTCGAATATATACTCAAATCTCTAGTAAACTCGAGATTGGAGTATAAATCAAGATAACACAAAGTGTGGTTATTATTTCGACTTTATTACAAAGTCATTGTCAAACCATTGATTATTTATTTAAACATACACGTAACATCTTGGATCACTCGTACAGGAAGTAAACGTGAGCTAGAATTACAGAAAGATGATACAATATACTATTTATTGTAAATGAAGCGAGAAAGAAACGATTACGAAAATAAAATTAATTCTTTAGATACTTTGAATCTAGTACTAGGTTCGGAATGTTTGTATTTGATGTACAGCGTTTCCAAAAAAAACAGTAAATTAATCAGTAAATTAATGAGAACTTGACCCAGGTTCTGGCATCATACATGCAATTACGTGCATAATTATAACCATCCAAGATGGCGGACTTGAGGGCATAGTGAGCAAAATATGAAGTAATATATATATTTCAAAACAAAAATGTTGTGACAAAATTAAAAAGTTTTACATTGGAAACATTCTTTCATTGGAAACTTGTAGCTTTTTTCCTTGAAGACTATTGAAATAGTTACTGTCTTACTGACTGTTTTACCGTCGAACTGCATTTGAACTTTTTTCTTCTAGGGAACTACATCGTCAAAAGCCTCCTCCAACTGTTCAATACCAACGGTAAGAAAGTAGATCGGCTATACCTGTATTACTGAGATTTTCGTACAGCGACTACAATTTAGAGAGGAAATATTGGTCGTATTCTCCTAACCCGAAGTGTGCTGTACGATATTCATTCGAATTCATGTTCTCTTTTCAAACAGAAGCATGCCCGATGTTGAAAATCTAATGCAAGAATGGCCACCAGAGTTTGAAGAACTACTAAACCAGGTAGAACTGTACATTAATGGGTCATGAGGAACCTTATTTGCCAATCGCGTCAGGGATGCATGGGGGAAGCGTTAAGAACGCGTTCGGAACGCGCTCTGAACGCCTTCTAGACGCGTTCTATTACACAAAGTTTGTGCGATTATATTTCACTCGGAACGCATACCAAACGCGTTCCGAAACGGGTAACAAGCGCGTTTTGTTACGCGTTTGTTACCCGTTTTACACTTTAAAAAAAGTAAAGTAAATTACTACAAATATATGTTGAATATTTGTAACGGTGTCAATTCAGCTGGTAGCATCAGGTGTTTTGTTAAATTTTTATATATCTGATTTTTGATTAGATTGGTCTGCCTACTGCAGAACTTGATGTAGAGCTTCCTCAGTATGTGGACATCGTTTGTGGTGAGTCATCATGCAATTCAAGACATTAAATCAACCACACGTCGTGAAAGAATATATGATCCAGCGAAGCCCCAGATCGAAAATCTGTAAAAAATAAGTTAAATCACAGTCTCTTGATTTTGTTTTTTTTTGATTGAGACAATAACAATTTTTCTTTCATATGCACTTTAATGTAATAACCAGTGTTTCCACAAAAAATTTGCCTACGACCTTCACTGTGGGGGAGGGTGTCGTCAAATAAAACAAACAAAGAACTTTTCCAAGGACAATAATATTTAACCCCTCCCCTGTTAGGGGCAAGCTATTGGAAGGAAATTTCCTTCAGAAGTGGAAGCCCTGGTAATAACTATGATGAAACGCGAGCTAAATTCATAAAGAATATTGGTCAAGTAGGCTTTATTACAAGAATTGTCCATTACCAATCACATACAGTTCTGTAAGTTGTTACTTCTGCGTGTAGCAAGGCATAGTAAATTTATATAATTTACAAATTTAAAGATAAAAAGTATAGCGTTCAACATCTGTTGAAATGAGTTTTAGAATGGTTTAAAACATTAGACAATGAGATTTGTAACAGCCATCCAAACATAGTTGTGACTTTCTTAGTTATTCACTGCCGAATTTTGAATTCATTGTTGAGAATTTTCTGCCAATGTTTCCATTCAACGGTTTCAACCAGAAATTAAAAAGCTCTGTATTCAAAATACTATCGCTGCTCACATTCGTTTCAGCAATAGTCAGTCACCGGTTCAGTGTTTCAGCCCATAGATCATCCGAGTTGGGAATATAATACTGTATATTGCCAAATTACTGCCAAATATACTGACAGACATTTTGTCGTATATTTTCAGGTATCCTTGATATCCCAGTTCAGAAAAACAGGATACATTCACTTCATGTTCTTTTCACCTTGTATTCAGAATTTAAAAACTCACAGGTAACGCATATTGCAAGTGTTTGTGTGAAGCTTTGTCCGTCCGTCCGTCCAACTCGTGCGAGAATAGTAGGTGCAATCTTATAGTTTACGACGTCAACCCTTGCTTCGCGTTTGAGTTATTCCAGTTTTTGTGATATGTAAATTACCTTATATTACGTCGCACAGGCATAATGACGTACATCTTAAAGTTACAAATCTATAAAAACATTGTCACTGGAGTACATGATTTGGAAACTCGATTAAAATTCAATAGAACTCATTATTTATTTTCGGTTATGTTTATGCAAGTTTAGGGTCCTTTTCGCATCACACGAGTATTTTATTTTGGGGTGAATGACCAATAACAGTGCTTAAAATTTCTATTGTTCAATCTTACGAGTGAATGATTGGGTCGATTCATTCCTATTGGTTGTTTGGCCAAGAAAACAATGTGCCTGTGATGCGGAAGAACCCTAAACTTGCATAAACCTGGACAATAACATAGATAATGAGTTCCATTGAATTTTTATTAAGCTTCCAAACCATGTTTTCCAACAACTGTGTTAGAAATCACTTGAAGTCTGTATGTATGGTGCCAACGTGATGGTTATGCACACATGTTCTCCAGGGAGTTTTAACTATGACTGAGTCACTAAGATAATGTCTTCTGTGGTAAATTGTTATCCACATGTGACGTCAAGTAAGTTAATTTACAAATAGAACAAACTGGAATTACTCACAGACGAAGCAATAAAGGAAAACTAGTTACTCCACAATTTTAAACGTTTTTCCAATAGGAGATTAACGCTTTGGCGGTTGGGGACACTTCGATTGACACGCAACAAACACGTTTGAAACTTACACAAGCATGAGGGAACGTTTGTTTTTGACCGTTGCTTCCAAATGGAAATAAAAGTTTTTGTGTTTATTTATGTAATATCAACTGAAGAAACATGAAGTGACTTAGAGGTACACAGCTTAAATTTCCAATATATCTTTTTACAGCACTTCAATCAATTGGCCAAGGATAACAATTTGGACAATGCTTTGAAAACCAAAAGTGGAAAAGGTGAAAAAGAAGCCCAATCAATGACTTTTGAATAGAGCGTTATGTTCCATGTACATTTTAAATATGTTCATCCATGTACTGATAATTTATTCTTTTTGTTGTATATATAATTTGGTCGGTTCCGTTATGTACACATAAGGAGGTTAAGATTACCACAACGCACTACGAGTACGGTTAAAGTAGTTCTAGGATCTATTTACACAACTCGGAAAGTAAACGTTTATATTATAGTAATAATCGATCCATTGTTGTTTTTGTCCACATCACCTCTTAAATCCACCCAAATCTCACATTACAGTGATGCTTATTATGCACTGTCAACCTCTGACGTCACGAGGACCAGTGCTATATTTTTTCGATGGTCGTCAATTTTTGACATGTTTGAATAACTGTAATTAACGAGTTCTTCACCATTGTTATAAGGCAATTAAAAATTACAAATTGTGCGGGAACATACTTTGATGACACACCCATAGTTCTGGGGCTGCTTCACATGTAGGGGGGCCACTCTAGTCGGAACCGTTGACGGTTTTGTCACCGCGCAGGTCGCGTTTCCCATGTTTCGCAGCCAGTAAACTGTGTGCTCTAGCCAAAAAGCACGTTGGTCAAGCAAACTGACATGTCTCGTCTAAACTGTATATTTTTGCATGCAACACGGGGATATGTTGTAGCACGAAGTGGCCCTTCTGTATAGATCTTTGTTCTGTGGCCATATAATTTATGTGACTCGCGTCTAAATCCGCCGCTGATGGCTGGGTTGCCGTGAAGTCTTAATATAGTCTTCAGATAATGATTGTATACTTGTTCAAATTAACAACTCTGTCTTCGTATATTATGAAGGCGAAAACTTTTTAAAACTCTGAGCAAAATACCATATAATATTACATTTCAACCGTAAATTAGCCAATCAGAAAGCGTGATTTATAGCACGTGATCAGGCAATTAATCATGGAGATCCAACGAGTTTCCCACGCACAGTATAAGACCCCGTTTACACGGGACCGGATCCGTATAGCCACGAGAAGAAATTGAATACTTTCAAGACGAGTGTGGCTTCTAATAATAACTAATCATACAAAAGGTGGTAAGCGAAAATATGATCGCAAACTGGCCGAACTCGATGTCGTGACCACGCGAATCTGGTACCGTGTAAACGGGGTCTAAAAGACTTCGAATACCTCTTTGGATACATCTTCCCTTGGGGGTAATATCGATTTCCCCGCCCTCTTGGTCTATAAATGATAATAGCATGGATTTAAACCTTCCGGTGCTGAAAATAACATCCCGAAATTGAACACCCCGGTATAGCACTCCCCCCTCTCTCCTGATGTCACTAATTTTAAAAGAAGCCAAGGCGCAACCTCGTACCCAGGCTCTTTACCTACGCTCGCCCCGGGTCGGGCATATATGTAGGGCATTTGACTTTTAACACAAGTTTTCGATCGTTTTCGATAAGATTTTAAGCCTCATATATGTCAATATTTTATGTCACAAAATATCTCAATATTTTGTGACATTTTGCTGAAACTGAAACTGCAAGTCTTTATTATTCAAGTATATTAATTATAAAATTCGTCAAAGCAACATTGATCTGTTTCCATCGCAACTAATTATCCTCCAGGGGCCGGTTGTTTAAAGCTCGCTTAGTTTAACCCTGGGTTAGTGAAAAGTTGAGAAGCAAAATTAGAGCCTGTTCGTTGAAACCTTGTCGCCTTTTAACATAACTGTTGTTAACTGTTGTTAACTGTTGTTAAGAGTTATTATGATGTGAATTTTTAACGAAAACTGTGTATTCTAACACACTAAATTAAAACAGTGGGTTATCGTTGTGCCCTGGGTTAGCGTTAACCAATGAACGACTCAGCCCAGGATTCCTGCGTCATATCCCTGCCCTGGGCGCAGAATAGGGAATAAGCAGCAGGTAACTTACAACGTACCGTACAACGTGTCCTCTATATTTTTATGCAGTTTGGTGGCCAGAATAATGGCGGACCATGCAGCCAGTTCAGCGTGTTTATTGGTTGTTTTTTTAATCAACATATACAGTTTACTGGCCAGAGTAATGGCGGACAACATGGGTAATGTGATATGTCCAAGGACACAAACTTAATTCAAAGGCCCTTCCGACCTAAGTTGTCCTTTTGTGTATTTCGTATTATGTGCCCTGGGTCAAACAGGTAATTAAATCCCCGACTGTGTGGACGTAATAGCGTACAAAGGCCTGGTTTCCATATGATCGCTACGATCGCCCAACATAGTGTCCAGTCAATCACAGCAATCGTACTATATTTTCCTCAACAACAGTATGATCGCTGTAGCTGGCTAAATGCAATTTTGGGCGATTGTAGCGATCATATGGAATCCAGGCTTAAACGATTGCTATTTATTGTACAAAATGCGGACAAACAAACCTAATTTGACTTTCAAACTAATGCAAATGAATATTGTTAAGCCCGCAATAATTGTGGGGAAATGCGGACAAACTGCACGTGTGACGTCAATTGCTTAGTGCCCTATTCGACGTCAAATGCCCCACACATGCCCGACTCCACTGGGACTAAACATTGATAGGGGCATTATTTTTCATGACCTGTTTTCATGACCACATAACACATGATATGTAATTAGCATATTATCTATGATTATTATCATGGTTGACCTAACTGACGCGCTCGAAAGCGGTTTTGCACTAGTTAAAGGTGACGCCCAGTCGGTTCAGCGCATGTCTACCAGTTTGTTTACGACAGGTTGTTCACACAACAATCCGTTATTACAGTATTACATGAAGTACTGAACCGAGATAATATACGACAAAATAGAGGTACTTACTTTGTTCATACTTGTTGAAGAACATGGTTTGGAAGCTTGATCAAAATTCAATGGAACTCATTATCTATGTTATTGTCCGGGTTTATGCAAGTTTAGGGTCCTTCCGCATCACATGCACATTGTTTTCTTGGCCAAACAACCAATAGGAATGAATCGACCCAATCATTCACCCGTAAAATTGAACAATAAAAATTTTAAGCACTGTTATTGGTCATTCACCCCAAAATACAATAGTCATGTGATGCGGAAGGGACCTTAAATTTGCATAAACGTTACCCAACAGAAATAATGAGTTCTATTGAATTTTAATCGAGTTTCCAAACCATGTACTCCAGTAACTATGCTTTGTTCATATTTAATTGTTAGAAACGCTATACGAGATTGTTGAACAACAGGGCTGGGCGAACTAAAGTGGCCAATTTTATAACATTAGTCAGCGTCGCGTAATCAAAGAAATGCTGATGCGCGTATTCGAATCGAGAAATGGCGTTTCCTTCTAATTGGGCTTTGTCGCTCCTTTCAAGTTGATCGATGTCAACCTTTTAGTCAGGCTTTCACCACTGTTACTGTGACTATATTTGGATTTGGCAATTCCTTGTGCTTTGGCAGAATCAGCAGAACACTACGGCTACCTTTTCGCGGTAGAAAGTGTTTGCGACAAATTAGGTTTATTTGCTAAAATATTTTGCTCACGCTTATTTCTCGCCAAACATACCTTTTAGGTCTTTTTACAAATTTCTTAGGCCAACAAATTTTTTAACCCACCCTGGATATATCCGGCAAGGGTGCATGGAATGCATATGGGCACGAATACTGACCATTACTGGGCAACGCGGCAATGTAAACAACTCTGTTCTCCCGATATACGAACGAGAAATGTGGATTCCCCAGATGTTAGCTACTATGTTAAGGAAAGCAAATGCCTTTTAGGTTTACTTAGCCATGTAATTTGAAAGATATAGCATCCAATATCTGTCTCGGCCCCGTATGGGCCATTCCAATTAATATCGGTGCACACCCTTCGATGGAAGATATCCTCAAAAAAGTTACCCGCTAGAAAAAAAAAACATCAAAGCGCTGACAACACCACCACAAAAATGGGCATTTTTATAGCCCTGGAGTCGAAATGACGAAAAATCTCAAAGGATACCGACTCATGCACGCGCTTCATTTGAGGACCGGAGGGTGGATACGAAATGGCGTGAAAATCATAGGCAGCCCAAAATTAAGTTGTTTGAATCTTTGTGCTCTTCAAATTGTTAACATTTAATCGTAATAGTCTCTTTCCTTAGTTCCTTTATGTTCTTACCGTGCGCCACTTGTCACAAGTCATAAAGGTTATATATCTATAGATTGT
>JAOBAZ010208864.1:0-17833 GCA_026546875.1 Pteroeides caledonicum
AGTCTTTATATTATATATTTGTCTTCGTTTTTGAGCAGTTATTTTATATGCCCACAATAAGCAATAATATTTTAACTATCGATCATACGGTGCTACAAAATAAAGTAGAATTCATGCCATATTGAATATATTGAGAAATTCTGAGTTGCTTTATTTGTAATATATTGCCCCGTCATTAAAATATGTAACTGGTATTTACATATCAATGCTAATATCATCTGTAATAAGTCGTTCATCCACACCGTCCACATTTGTGTACTTATTAATTTTACTCGTCTAACGCCAGACGATTTTACTTGTCAGGGGAGAAGCTCCAGGAAAGCTGGGAACACGCAGGAGGTAATACTGAAGAAAAGAAAAAAAGTTCGTTGTGTAGGTAGCTGGGACTCGATAAAAACTATAGAAAACGTATGTCGTTGTATTTGTATACGATTATGAATACTCACGTTAGTAGATTATAAAAAAATAATTGGAAATAAAAAATAATTGATAAAATGGGTGAACATTCGATGTTCTTGTTTTACAGGGATTGATATAATTTGTTTCATTTTATGACATCAAAGTCTGTTAAATGTTATGAGTTGAATTAGATTACAGGAGTTGTCCGTATTCAGACCAAAACGAGTTGTATTTAAAATAAACAAAATATCAAGCAAAAAAATAATATTATACACAGATGTAATCAGTAGAGATTACAGCTGTCAATTTTAGTAAAGTCGCAACAGATTAGAAGGAGATAGGGTTTGACATCTGGCCTCATACCATTTTGCCAATTATGGCTTTAACAGGGAAGAAAATGTTATAGAAATATTGGCTGAGTAGTTAAAACAGGGACAGGAATCAAAGTCAGTCGTACCGCAAATGACTTTTTATATGAAGAAAGTAACATGGGTTTACTTATCATTCATATTTTCTTTCTTGGAAATGTTATAATATCAAGGGAGATTCAGAAAACATGGAAAAATAGTTTAGCAAGGAACGCATAATAAATCATGTTGAAAATGTCTGTTGTTAGCCAAGTCAAATTTTCGATTTTTTTAACTCCCTAAATTGAACTGCGCTCCCAAACCGCAAACACTTCCACTAGAAAGAATGTTTTTATTTTTTTAGGTAAGTACTTTTGAGTTTTGTGGATGTCAACGAAAAGCCAAAAAAAAATACTTCAGGAATTTTGTGATTTGAACACGAATAGTCTGGTGTTACAGTAAGACAACAAAAGAGGTCTTTAGCAGCTCAAGGATACATCAATATTCCATCAGTGTTCAAAATAGTAAGACTGAATAAAATATATTCCATTTGTGTCAAGAGTCCTTAAGTGTCAGCTCATTTCATTTATATTTTAACTTATAATTATAACATTTATTTTAACTTATAAATATAACATTTATTTTAACTTATAAATATAACATTTGTTTTAACTTATAATTATAACATTTATTTTAACTTATAATTATAACATTTATTTTAACTTCATAAAAAATTAATAAAGCCTCTAAGAACATAAAATGAAAGATATAATTTTTTGGCAGATAGATAGGCTGGAACAAACGGTAATATATTCAACACCACCGTTTGTATTGAGAAAACAACGAACACCATTTCATTCCAACTTTGCCTGAAAGGCAATATTCTATTTACCCACATAGCCTTAATTTTGGGATGGCCTGAACCTGGGAGAGAGTGTAGTCCCCAGTTCCTAGCCCCATACCCGAACGTATATATAAACTTATATCTGGCACATCCCTTATTGAAGACAGTAATTCCTAGTTATGCAACTGGAAAAAAAAGCATCACTTATGACCGATCACAATGTACAACCAATTGTTGACTGTACACTTCACCACACTTCATTTGAATTACATACTCGAAAAACTCAAGACATTTCAAAATAACTTGAGACACCCTGCTCGCCATATTTGACGGAAGACGAAGACAAATGAAGATAAGTCCTGTTGATCGTATTCACTGACTGAACAGATGGGCAAAAGATAAACCACCTTTTCTTTATCAATATTTTTTAATGTAATAATTAATTGTCGACAGGTTTGAGCAAATATTATAGACTACATATATATTTGGCCTTCGGCAACATGTTGTACAATTTTAAGGATTCTAACAACACAGCTCCTAGGAAAGAGTACTTTAAAGAAAAGAGTAGTAATTTATAGAAAAGCACGAAGGAGGTTAATATTATAATCAATGCCAGGTGTTCTGCAATCTGAAGTGTAGTTGACTTTGTGATAGTCAATAATCGATGTCTGTATAGAGCGATACGTATATACGATGTTGGAGAGATGCAAATTTTATAAGGGCGTGTCTGTGAAGTGCTTAAGCGTGAAAATACGAAAAACTAATGTTTAAATGTCAAATTATTTAACACTGGTTCTTATGAAATAGTTCCGCTTTGATAAAATTTAATTATCAGTAAATTTGGCTGCTATACGCCATGACAATTTTAAGGTTGGTCTTGTAACGCAAGCACAAGAGCGCGCGCCATAAGCACAAGCATTATAATTTTACTGTGAAAACGAGCAAGCACTAGATCGGACACAAACACAGTGGTCAAAAACCCTTCCTAGGGATTTCACTTGATAAAAACTCTTGTGTTTAGACTTGTGTTTGCGTCGCTACTGAAAACCAGGCTCCGGTTAAACGAGAATGAGAGCTGGGAGTTGCAGTTCTCGCTAACATTTGACCGTCAACTCTCATCGACTTTCATGCACTCCATCAACTCTTAGTTGATGGATCAGAGTTGATGGTGAGTTCGCACGATTTCCACGATTAAAAATGAGCAATTATCTAACGCTGTTCAAAAAACTCAAAGAAAACGATATCGAAATCATCAGTTGCCAATGGTAACAAAAAAAAATAAAAAAGTATTTCTGATCCTGTTACGGGCAGCCAACCTACTCTCATCTTCGTTTGACCTAGGCCTTACATTTTACACATGAAAAACACAGCATATTTGTTCTTATCAAATTAGTCCGCTTTATAAACCTTGATTATTAATTAATAAACGTAGCCGCAGTACACCGGCAATCAGTGTTCCGATGGAATTCCGATTAGTTTCAATTTACCCACGAAAACTAATGAAATGGTGAAAGTGGTGTAAAACCTGGCGTATGGGGGAATCGCGCTACCTCAGTCACCAACTTTACACTAGGCCAGAAATATGAAGTTGAGAAAACAAAGAAGTCTATGTGTATTCATCACGTACGTTTTAACGTTATTCTTCTATACACATAACTTGATTCTAAGGCCACAAAAGACAATCTAAAACCAACAAGTAAGACTGAGTTTACTTTCATTTTTGTAATAAAGATCGAATATAAAGATAAGGTAATACAACACGATTGCATGTACAGAAAGTAGTCACAGTACAGTTTGGTTAGTAATCAGTACTAATTAATACAATTGCCGTCATGGCTTGATAACAAATGACTAAGTAAAATGGCCCTATATCATCAAACCTGATGACATAACTTTTAAATTTATCGGGCGCTTTCAAAAATCGACCATTATCAGTCTTATATCCATTTACTAGCCTTTTTTAACCCATGCTCGTTCCGCTCGTACCCATAATACATATCTTACTTATTGTACAACACAAGGAGTAAATTAATATTCCATTCAGTATTCCGTAGATCACGCAACTCAGTCACGAATTACCAGCAAATTCAAGTTTTGGCTCTCACAAACGAAAAGCGCCTATGGACATCTTGCGTGCATCTGCCCGCACCCGAGGCGCACCTGAAGCGTGCCTGCAGTAATTTTTGCGCACCTAAAAAGATTTTAAACTCCTAATTACCTATAGGTTCACCCGAGTTCTCTGCAAAAAGTGCATAATTCTGCAATCTAGGTGGATGTGGAGCAGCGTTCTCACAACTAATTTCCATAAGTTTGTTCCTACGGGGGGAGGGGTGTTGAGAAATATGACCACGATGAACTTTTGAAAAGAATGCATAATTTCCTCATTATAACTAATACCACCCCCCCATAGAAACAGCATAATTTAAGGAAATTTCCTTAAAAAGTGAGAACAGTGGTGTGGAGTTGGGAAAACGCATTCGTTTTATCCCGAATGAGATTGAATTTTTTATCCCAATTGAAATTTTAGCGGAGTTGAGAGTTGAGACACACAGCTTGTCTACGCTCAAATATACTGCTTCTACTCTGCGCCCAATACCCTGGTCGAAAGAGAAAGTCTGGTGATGTCGTTGCTTAAAAGTTGAACTAAAAATAGCAAATATTCAAAATTAAGTTCCTCAGGGGCTGTTTACATGACCTGTTTAGCTGGGGATGGAATGAGGGGTGAGGTAGTATCATGTGGTTCATACTTTAGTAAAATCATGACTTTCATGTTAAAAATTTGAAAGTAACCAGAGATTAAAAGAAAGCCGAACATCGAAAACATTCTCATCAGCATGATCTCAGTGTTATAATGGTAGTTTCAACTTTTTACCTCCACTCGCTGACTTATTTCAGTACATCGAAACGACCGCACGCCTCATTGCATCAGAGAGAGCATTGCATCCATTACATGATTGCATCCCGGCCAAATACGACACCTTAAATAAAATTAGTACTTAAGCTTTTTCCGGAAACCACTCGTGATTGAGCGTTCATCGATCGTAGCTTTGTTGATCTTAGAAATGGTGTGTGAGAAATGTAAGTATTAATGGCTATAAATTGTGCTGTTTTGTACCAAGAGGAGAATATATACGTTTCTTAATGTCCGTTATTCTTTTACAAGGTGAAAAAAAACTTGGAAAAGTTATAACACCCGATCCTTGGAAGTCTGGCGCCAGAAATACGACAGGTTTGTAAAAATGTAAAAATACAAGGTTTTCTTTTTAAATTATATATAAATTGGTTGGTTGAACGCTTCAATACTGTTGTAGAAGGAGGAGGGAGAAAAGTTGGCGAGAATAAATTGTTAACATCGAAAAAAAACAGGTTGGTTGAATCAGGAAAACCTGAGTTAAATATGTTTTATTATAGTTGCATGTATTTGTATTAATATTATAAATGAAATAATAATACTAGTGAAAAAATTATTGCGATGTTTTTGAAGCTGGTCTTTCTATGGATGGTTGACCTTCCTAACTTCAACATTTTCACTTTGGCCAAGGCAAGAACCTTAACCTTTTTGCCTAGCTAAATAATCCATCACACAGTTTTGATTTGTTTTGGCTGTGTAACTTTATCAGATAATAAATGTGTGCCAGACTTCCGGATTCCTTGTTTGGATTGTATTCCTGTTTTGGTTGTTACCTGGGAAGGCAGCACCTGCAAGTCAGCAAGCGGATACAGTTTAACGTCATGTCCAGGACTAGTATGCTTAAAAATGGTACCATAATGATGGTAATGATACCTGTAAACAATTTTACGTGCCATCTAGAAAAAAGCTTGTTGGCAGAGTATAAGAGCTAGCATTTATTTATATAATACACAAACATGTGAAGGTTTAGACCTACAACAGTCTGTAAGGAGTAAGGGGCCACTTTATTACTCATTTCACATGTACTGAAAGTCCAACAGCTTTAACTGCATATGGTATTATTTATTATATCTCAACCGTAAATTAGCCAATCATAAAGCTTGATTTTTGTACCACATGATCAGGCAATTAATCCTGGAGTTCCACCAAGTTTCCTCACATCATAGTATAAAAGTCGAATACCCTGCTGCAGCGTGGTATTCAAGTTTGTGTGTACCACGCATGGAACACCTTGTACACACTATATTGAGACTAGATAGCTATCTTTTCTTGGGGGTAATATTTCATCGAATTTCCCTCGCTCCAGGTCTATAAATGATAATTATTATAGCAGCAGTTCAAAAGTTATAGTTTACTGCTATATAGGGTAATATAACTTTAACAATAATTATATTAATATTTAGATGTGGTTTAAACATATAGTGTATAGTTTGTTATTCTGTGTAATATTTCTATAGGTTTACTCCATACTCCCAATTTGAAAAATGTCGAATTTGTAAACAAAACGTTCATCAGCCTCACTCAAAATACTGCCAAGGTTAGCCTGGAAAAATAACTATTTGATTATGTTTATTTTGTGAAAATATTGAAAGTATGGCAAGGTGATTATGAGCTGAATGTCAAAACTGTGAAAACTATATTACCCTTTTCAGCCCTAATATTTTACTGTCCAAGGCCAGATGATTTCCAGTGCATGATGATGTGCTCACAAGATATTGCTCTGGTGTAGATTTGTAGTTAAGATTACAATTGTGTGTGTCTGAGAATAGGGGTGAGCATTCCAACTGGGATGACATGTTTAATTCTTGTACACCCAGCCCTGTTAAATTTTGGTCGAATTCAAACAACACAAATTTTTATCTGTAAAAATACATGTACCAAAAATTATAACAGTTTGTATCATCTGAATTCAGACAATATTTAATAGGGTTGGATGCAAAAGGGTTAATTTACAAGCCATAAGACGGAGGTGGTATTCATTGAAATTTTGCAGTGTAGGGATGTTGTACAGGTGTTGTGGAGCAAGCTGATAATTGACTGGTATAGTAGACATTTAAGATTCTGGGGTCTTGACCAGAAAGTGAGTCACTGTAATATATACTGGAATGTGATGATACAAAAATTCAGTTTAAGCTATGAATGCTGGAATAGGAGAGTACAAAAATATAAAGGATGTGAGAAATGAAGACTGTTTCCATATTTTATGCTGTACATAATTGTTCTTGTTTCTTTCCTTCTAGGTTGTGCTTATAAAAAAGGTACAGTAATTGTTGTACTTGTTAAAATTTGAGACAGAGATGGGACTTATTTTATAACAGGACCATTTTCAAGACATTAAGCATGTAGTCACCAGGGGCATGGGTGACACCATCCCTCCAAAAAAGACAAACTGCTATTGCAGTTGGCAAATAAAACTTTTTAGTAGCAAATGGTAATGTACAGTCTGGCTGCATATCACCACCTGAAAGTACTGTACAGGTAGGCACAAGATGTACAAAGAAATAATTGCAGTTACAAGATTGTTGCTACTTGCTTTTATCCATGAGTAATTTACCCACTCTTCTAATCCACAAAACATCAAAAAACCTTTTCTGTACAATAGAAAAGAATTTCTGCTAATTTTTAAATGGATAATTTTGGTATCAAATTTACATGTCTAAGAATGCTGTGGCTTATTACCATGGGCACATGACACCCATTGCCTAAACCATCTCCAATTTTATAATTAATTCCTAGATAACATCCCTTGTAGGTGTAAGATAATTGTTTATTACATCTTCAAGTGGGAGGGATTTAAATAACAGAAGAGGACTATTGCAAAATAAACTAGATGCATTGACTGCAGTCAAAATGACAGTGTATTTTCCTTCACAGAAGCAAGGGGAGGTTTTGTTTGTAATGAATTTCTTTGTTAAATTTGTCTCACTTGTTGATGCTAGTATGCTTTGAAATTTCAAGGAATATGTTCAATGTGTGGAAAACAAATATTAAATACAAAGGATTATCGTCAAACATCTGTGTAAACAAGACCCTGAAAGGCACAAGAGAGAACTAAGATTGTTTGCATGATGAAGTACAGACCACATGTACAAAACTTCATGACTGTATTGAATACTTGTAAATATCATTTAGTAAATACATACGTTTTACCATAATTGTGAATTACAAGGCTCTGCTTGCAAAACTTTTCAAATAATTGGAAAAGAATGTATTTGTTTTATTAAAATAAGCATTATAGCTTGCCCTTTCATTTGAAATTATGGTACTTTATACAATAATACATAGTGTGTACAGCCGTCTAATTATTTACAGCTACAGTGTGGTGCAAGACAACTTGAATTTTATTTGCATTGTAATATCTTTAAGTACAATTCTGGCCTATAACTAATGCAGCATGATTTCAATATTTCTATTCCCCAAGATGTTATAAATTAGTATAAAATACAATGAGATTTTTATTGTCAATTTTATTTGATCTGTTGGTCAGAACAATATGTGTTGTACCATTTTATTAAGTACTTAAAATATATGTAGTGTGTTCAAATCAAAATTATATTTTGACACGTAAAGCAACAGCAGAACTACAACACTAAGCATTTTAAGACATGCAGGAGATGTTTCTCCACCAATATCAAAGTTATACTTCACAGGTTTATAATCAGTGTACAGTGTAAATATATTATAGAACAACATAACCTTGACTATATTGGTTATTTGAAACTTTTAGAGACAATTGTGCAATTAATGTAAACAAAAAACAGAAATAAGAAGGAATACAAATATTTTTGGGTGCAGATGATTTAGGCAGCTTTCTTTTGAATCATGTGAATGTAGTAAGCTGGCACTTTCACCTCTCCTTGTGGCTTGAAGTCACCCCAGATCACATGCTCAGTCTCAGTTCCAAACGAACCTTGCAACAATTTCTTAAACTGCTCCAAGCGATGGGGGTAGTAAGAAAGGCGAAAGTTGCTAAGAACAAAAGAAAAAGTTAAGAAAATTAGTAGGTGTATATTTAACACTTCAGAACAATTCATGGCATAGAAAATCCTGCCAGTTTACATAAACTATTCTTGCCAAACAGATAATTCAGTAATTGCTAGACAGCATTAACACACATGCATTATAATTTAACACATGTCTGTGTTGTATTACATATACAGCCTCTTACTTTCAGCTCAACATTGATGTGATTTTTTAATGTTATTTTCACCTGAAATCTTTCTTTGGGTCTCCTGTTGCAACTTTACTTTCATCAGTGCCATCAATAACATAATCGAGGGTAATCATGGTGGGCTTTCCATTGACATGAAGCACTGATGTTTTAATATCAACAATACGGTCACTCTGAAAGGAAGAATTTGATTCATATTTAAATAACTTTACAAACACTCACCAGTATTGGTGTTCTAAAATACTAACTGTTAACATAAAATGCCAGCCCAGACTGTCCACACTGACAAGTAAAATCATCTGGCGTTTGACATAGTAAAATACTAAAGGTGGCCAACAAGGCTATAAAGGGTTAATAAGATAGCGTTTAACCCTTTATAGGCCAGACTTTTTAAGGAGACAGTCATCACTACACAAAAAATCTCAGAGGCATGAAGCTAATTTATCTGCAACAGTACTGAACAATCTTTTTGATCATTAAAGTCACCTTTTATTGTTCCATGCAGGCTAATGCCTACAAGTTCACCAACAAGTTTGGGACTCGTTTAACAGGTTTTACTCTGTTAATGCAGATGAGTTTCTCACCAAGGGGAACCCTCTCCAGCAATGGGTTAGTCAGAAAAAAAGCATTTTGTGATAGACCACAATGTATGAGTAACCATGCACATACTGTAAATGTACAAAGCACCTTTGACAATTATGTTTACCTTTACTTTAGGGGTGTGTTGGTGGGTGTGTGTGGTGTGTGTGTGTGTAAAAAAACAGCATCTATATATCCAAGATTGTGTTCACCAAAATTCTGAACAGATACAAGGATTTAGCATGTGTGCATACTTTGTTATTATAGCTTGCCTACTCAAAATTTTAAAGACGGCTCTTTGAAAAAATATTGTATTATTACCGGTATCATGTACAGGCACATATCCAAAATTGAATTTCAACCCATTATAGGGAAGAGCACTCTATCAAAGAAGGGGGAATACATAAGACTGGTGTTAGCCAGAGTAAATCTAGAATGCTATTCCCTTTAATGGGTCGGGTGTGGCTCTAGCCACAGTAAAAACTTATCTTCCATGTCATTTACATTGTAATACATATTCCTTTGTGGTGCTTTTCCTGAATCCAAAATGGCATCATAGTTTCGGTGATCAATGAACAAGAGCCCACCAGGCCTAAGAACATCGTAAAAATTCTGGATAGCAATTTTGTGATTTCCTTGGTCATCAGTAAAATCAGGAAGATGTGCAAAAGAGTTACCCAAGCAAATGACTGCATCAAAACCCCGTTCAGGAATTGGGATGTCAGACTCTGTAATAGCAAGCCAATTGCCCTCTTCAATCACTACAATTTTGGAAAATAACAACTTTAACATAGGTAATGCTGTACCGGTATTGGGGATCCAACAACTCAAATACAATATAAAAACTATTTTATTAAAAACCACAGTATAACAAGCCAAACAGTATTGGCATTCAAACACCCATGTAAGACTGCTGCTGTCTTTGATCCAAAAACTGCTAAATTCAAAGGATTTGTTAACAATACATGACTCAACTCTCTTAATAGAGGGCTCTGACCAACTCTAACATTTGCACATAATTCAGACAAGAAATTTAAAAATTATAGACTAGGACTCATACAGACACTTCAAATGTGACAACAGAAAATTAAACAATCATGATTAAAATGCACAGGAATTTAGCTCTAATTTAAAGGAATATAATCTATTAGGTTAAGAAATTATTGTTAATTTAATCCAGAACATGCAATCATCACATATCACCTTTTGTGATCTTATTAAAATAACAATGTTGCAACAAACGATTTGTTGAAACTTACACAAAAAAATAATTTTGGTATTATGTTGAAAGGTATTTTACAGTAATGGTGAAAACTGGCCAGCAATCAGTGCATGTTTGAAGCAATGCAGCAACTCTCAACCTAAAGCTACCGATGCTAACAGCATTTAGTATTCACAGAGGTGAGCAGAATATTTGTGTCAGTTAAAGCTAGGTATTTTACCCCAATTATCAAATGCTGGTTCTTTCCTACGCAACCACCTTGTTTTTAGGGCATACTTTAGCATTTTATCACTGGCATCCATGCTTGTCACATCAAAGCCTTCTTCCAGCAACAAAATGGAGTCAACCCTAAAAATGGAAAATATCTGTTTTTATCATTTGTTCTCCTATAAAACATTTAGTTGAATATTTGGGTTATGTTCTCTATTAAAACATTTTACAGGAGTTACCGAGTAGGACATAACTTTGGAAAGATGGTTTAACTTTTTATGTATAATGCTCCCTTACTTTTTTCTTGGCTAGAAATGGGTTTTCTAGCACTTAAATTTGATGTTTACTGTAAAACCAGCCAATGTCCTATATTTCACCGCTACTATAACTACTATTAAAATTTCCCTAGTTATACCCAAGTCCCTTATATCTTCTATTATGAACATGACATGGTGGTGAAAAAATAAGAAATTACAATAGTATTCTTGTTTTGAAAATATCAATAGTAACTCCATACAGTGACACTGAAGATTTTGAAGTCTGATGTTGGAACAAAAATCTAATTTATAATATAATATTTAACATGTACAGCTTCAATTTAGTTAATGTGTTTGTGACATCTGTCAACTATTTTTTACTGCATCTTTTTAAAGTCATCTTACACAGTCATCACATGTCTTTTCATACAAAAAATATCAATTTTTGATTAAAAAAAACAGTGTACACTGTACCTCATATAAGGAGCAACTTACAGGTTGGAAATATGATAGGAAAAAGATATGGAAAAAGTTTAAGCATGACAGCATGGTTGTTATGAAACAAAATACAAATTGTAAAATGGTTACATGTCTATCTAAAATGTCAATGCATAGATATGTTTGAGAGATTAACCCTTTAAGGCCCAATTTTTTTTTGTTCTTTGTTTTCCCATTGTTTTTCCTTTGTTCTATCATTTATTCTGTTGTTCTTAGTGTCCAGTACATCAGAAACTGGGTATTAACCCTTTGACTGCCCTGGTCGTTGAACAGCGATTTAAAACACATTCCAAAAAAAACGCTGTGGTGGGATATAACAGCTGCTGATAGGCTGTAAATGAACAAAAAATATTGGGCAGTCAAAGGGTTAACAGATTTTTTTCTGGCTAACACCAGATAGCTTTACATTTTCAGGGAACAAAATCTACCAGAAAGAGGAAACATTTTGCACACCCTTTCAGAGTTTTTTCTGACAAAGGTTGTTCACTTGAAACACCAGCATAATGATTGACTTAACCTATCTGCTATAGCAACAGCTGCAAACAGCCGGCCAGGTTTTACTCCAGCTAATGCCAGACAATTTTACTTACTCAAGGGAACTCCACCACCACCAGCAATGGGTTTAATAAAGACAATCTGATTTTAGCTTTACTTGGAGGTTTGAAATGTACCATAATGTTTGGACTATAAGCTCAGCTATTTGTAAAATTTTGCAGTAAAGCTTATAGCATGGTGTGGCTTAAAAAAGAATTAGTGTAAGTTAACAGGCGATTACAAAAAAATCTAATTGAATGATGGGTCAAATGTGCACAGACATGATCAGCAATGCTGGTATTAGCTACTTTGTTTACATCCCTTGCTGGTACATCTTGTCCTTTCACTTGTGTATCTTATAAATACTTCAAGCTTGAATTTTCCTATAATTAATAGTTTTTTGCAACTGTGAATTTTGCCACCAAACCATTTTAACAATCATACAAAGCATGGTTGCATTCCTTTTTTACTTTAGTGTTTGACAGTGTATCTTGTAGTCTAGTGCAGTTTACTAGGCTGGAGCAGCTTATTTATGCATTTTTTTCACATAATATGGCATATAGTCAGAAAATTATGGTATGTTTGAAGACTCAAGGTATCTTGCCATAACACCAAAGTTTTAAAATCGATAGAAATACCATGTGTTTACCTTTAGTATAAATAAATCAATGCATTTAAAGTTCCTTTTTTATCAAGCTTAGAAGCTTGAATGGAGAAGGAATGTCAACCATTCGATGCTTCCTTTTTTGTGGAGAAGGAAACAACCAGCAGCTGTTTGGTCCATAGATCATTTATTAGAGCTACCAACTAAATATCTAATTGAAAGAAATGGTTTTTAGTAAATGAGGTTGAAAACATATATAGAGAATACCCTAGAATTTGATCAACTGAATACAATAACTTAAAAGTTATTTTAATTCTATATACGCCAAAGATACTTGTAAGTCTGTAGTTCACGTAAATATGATCATGCACCCTGGGTAGATGACTATACAACGCTAAAATGATTTCTGAGTTGGCCGTTGTGACGATTGTCTCAGAACCTGTCCCATTTTAATGTAATAACTTCCCATTGTGAAATTACCACAATTGCTTTCATACAGAATTCAAATCAGACACACAAAATTTATACATAAATCTTATCCTTAATCCCGCCTTTATAATCTCATTAATTTCGTTTGGAAAATGCGTTTCATAGACATAAACGTAACATCCTTAAAGTTCAGAATCTTACTTCTGCATGCAAAATCGTTGTAAACCTTGGATCTCATTAGCGTCAGCGAATACCAGCGATTGGTTTATGATAACTAGCACTGTTAATATTAACTATTACTGGATTCTCAAACAGGAGTTTCTTGCTGACCAAGAAATATTGAAGACTTGTTTATTCCGGATGGCTAAGACAAAAATTGGTTTACTTTCACTTTCAGTTTCACTGTGGCAATAAGGAGTAATAGGTATAGCCAAAAAGTACGGACTACAACTGAAAAGGCTCATAACATTTTTATAGAAATACGCAGCCGATACTGCGATAGCAATAAAAAGCAGAGGTACTATAAATTCGAAAACGAATTCAGGAATAATTCCTGAATTTGTACTTTTCGGCGTGGCGTGCAGCCGATATAAAAATGAAAGTATGAACAGGAATACCTCGTAAACCAAGAAAGCTTATATCAAACAGATCTAATACTTATTCAACGTTTACCCGTTGCCGCAAGCGACGTCAAGCACTTTTCCAACATTTTTCTCACGAAGAAGATTGCAGAAGAAGTCTTGATACTGCGCGGTTCTCTTTCGACTTCCACCAATATAATGTTCCCAAACCTTTGCCGCTTTTCCATCTGCGTATTGATCTGGGATGCCAGCAGCACCCACACCAAGGGAACGGGTTCGGTAAATGCTGTCTACCATAATGACTGTGGACTGTATCTGCAAGTGTGCTACAAACGCCTAGAAATACTGCAGCAAAATCTATGCAGAAACTACGCAATATGAATATTTATTGCTGACGAAGAATTATATAGGGTCGGTTTCGAAAACCGGATATGCCGGTTTATAACGGGAACCAAACCTGTGTCCAACTGGTCTCCTCATATGACATGTCATAGAGATCGGTGATAAGTGACATGTCATAGAGATCGGACGCTCGGCCGGACTGGCCACCGTAGACTACATTTTTATAAACCTGAAAATGGTACATACATGTGTTTTCACCATACACACATTTCTACTGTCATCGAACCGCCAAACACTTTCCATCGCTAGTATTTTCATATAATTTTTAGAATTTTCCGGTAATTACGTGAACTATTATTAAACTACATGAAAGTGAGGCATAAAAACCTGGCATTGAATCAGTGGGCAATACTGTGTAAAGATAAAAATAAGTAGCTTATTGCTGGGTCCCGCTTCCATGTAATTGTCACGGAATTACTGGAAAGGTGGAAATGTCTATATTTAACAATTATACAATGAGCTTGAGTCGTATGAGCTGATAGCAGACGTGGCACAGCCGAGTTGGCTATCAGCCCTACGCGACGAGAGCGAATGGTATAATTGTTTTATATAGTTATCCACTATATGTGAGGAAACAATTATTTTAACCAATGAAATTGCAGTAAAGCTCATATACAGTGGATAACTATATTATAAACTGTGATATTAGGCCCTATTGAAATGTCAATTTTTGCGCATCGACGAGTATTAGTTTAAAGGACGATTTACAGTAATGAACCTACCAGCCCGTTTTAGGGCGGTCATGTTAATTGATCCAGTCTTCCAAAAATAAAAAAACGCCCATGCTGTATGATCAATTTAGTAAGGCAGTTCAACTTTATTATTCAAATGAAATGTTTGTTTCATCTCGTCAATGTCACAAGAAAGAACGTACGTGTAAAACCTGTCTGTGAAATTGCGCAATTACTCATGGCCAGTGGACCTGAACGTTGAGAAAAATATTGGAATGCAAAATATTTTTACGATTTAACATCTGAAATGGTGAGATTTTAATAAAGACACAAGTGTACCACCAATATCTTGAACTGGAGGGTAGTATTTAATTGTCGAGCTTGTTTGGGCACTGAACGCCAGTTAAATTCAACACCCCAAATATGCTTGCTACAGTGCTTTTATACTTCCGTATAATTTTATGTCGAGAGGTATCATATCTCTACATACGTAAAGGTGGATTTCCATTCAGTGCAAAATGTCACGCGATTGACTTTTTGCAATCACTTTCTTTTGAAGTGCAAGATGCCAAGTGGAACGTATTTCATTGGATGTGGTTGAGAAGGCACATTTCAAAAGAAAGCACATTTCAAAAGTCGATCGAGCAACGTTTTGCACTGAATGCAAATCCGCTTAAGCAGGATTATTTTTGCAAACAGAAAAACGATACAGACCCCACGAGGTCCGTATCTGGTAGGAAAACAAGACCCAACAAATACCCCTACCGCCAACAACCCAAAATATCATGGGAGCTGTGAGAGTAACACCTGTTTGGCATGGTAACAACAGTTTATGAAATGAAAAGTAATAGCCCAGACCTTTAGGCAGGGTACAGTTAAGTTTCTATATTCGTACAAAATCATAACAGATAGACTTCATGACAAAAACATATACCGGTAATTCACATTGATATTTACATACTGTAGACTACACACACAAAAGAACTACACAAAGCACTGGATTTTTCAAAAAATATATATGTTGCTATTTACAATAGACAGTTCACTTTGCTCTACTTTTTCATCAAAAAAGCTGGTAAGCTAGTGCAAAATAACTTCTTGTGTCTTTCTAATAACTTACGCGAAAAAAACACAATATTACAACAGTCAGTACTCCTACTCCCAAGGAAAACATGGTTGTTACAGCTGGTATATACTACAAAAAATTACTGTGCTGGCTGGTAGGTTTGACCATATTGTTGATACCAGTTTGAATAATTGTAACCCTAAAAAAACAAATGTTGGTTACACAATTACATACCTTAACTTTTTACAAGTTATGCCCCAAAAAATTGGTTTAAAGCCACTTTTAGGGGCTAAGACACTTTAAAGACACTTACCTGGTAAAATAATTTTTCAATCCCTATTATGGCCTGGTTTCTATATGATTGCTATGAATGCCCAAAATGGTGTCAAGCCAATCACAGCAATCGTACTATCTCCCTCAACAACAGTAGGATCGCTGTAATTGGCTGAACACAATCTTAGGCAATCGTAGCGATCAGATGGAAACCAGGCTTAAAGAATCTTAAAAAGCTTTAACTTAAAAATGTTCAGTTTAAAAAGACAAGAATTGTTAACACTCTCTGATAAATAGAAACACAAAAGTAAAACTGCAGTCATACATGGAATTATTGTCATGGTACAAATGCAAAATGAGTTAGGCTCATACGTTCAGTCTTACTAAAATAAAAAAAATATAAAAAATATCTTACAGCATGTCCAGTTTGATAGCCAGCAAGCCATTGTGGGTTAGAATAGTTATAGGATGTTGTGGCAGCAGCAGCAGCAGTACCAGCAGCATAGGTTGCTGAATAGTCTGTAGTTGACGGGTATGTAGAGTTTCCAGTTTGGGAAACATCACCACTAGAGTCTGTTTTGGCCACTTTAGACGTTGTTTCCAGTCTATAGTGAAATTACATTTTAGTACAAATGATTTTAAACACATTTGGCACAATAAGTAAACAAAGAACGGTGGTAGTTGTGGTATGGATTTTACCAATGCAAAAAGATTACCGGTACAAGGAACATGAATAAAATATATTTTACTATTGGAAGAGTAATATTTAAAACTATTTCTTCACTATATGCTCAATAAAGTCAAGGCATACATAGATTATTTAGGAGTGTGCACTGCTGCCACAATTTTTTGCAAACCCCAGCTGGTTTATACCCTGTATTACCAACCAATTTGTCAAAATACTTCATCCCTCCCAAAATTATTGGCAGATGTGACCATCTTTCTTGTAGGTTATCTTTGTGTGCAGAGGGTACAAAATTAACAGCAACAGCCCCTCTCCAGAGACATGTCCACCCCCAAAACAAAAATATGAAAATAAATCCCTGAGTTGGGTAGTATCATATCAGGACATGGACTGTGAACACAGAGCAACTGTAAAGTACAAAGGTGTAAATGATTAGATGGTATGTTATGCTATCAAGATGGTATGGTACTAAAGAAAAATAAATCTCTGTTTATCTTCTGCAGAAAGATGACAATTACTGGCTGTATCCCTAGGAATTTGCTACATAGTATTTCTGCAGCTCCAGTTTAATTTGAAAACATTTTAAGATTTCCTTTAATCATACCCATCATCCTGTAACCTTTTCCTTCCTGTCAGGCTACTAGCTTTTGACTTGTATAACTTGCTGTGGGCTTCTTGTGCTTTTGTTATCTTCACAACATTACTACTAAAATCTTCAAGGAATTCCAGGCGTCTTTGAGAAAACCCTTCCTTTATCTCTTCTGATAATGTGCTGTTTTTAACAAGATCAAACACCTCCTCAACTTTTTCCTCACTGACATCATCCACACTTAACTCCAGATCCAACAACTGCAGGTAAAGCCTTTTGTTTTCCTGAAAAAAGGAATATTAATCCCAACAGTCACCAATTACTGTATCTAAAATCAAATATACAAACCTGATCATTCTCAAGAGCAGCCTTTAAAACTTCTCGAGACTTGTTACAGTCTTTAGCTATCTGGAAAGCATGCAATACAGAAAGGTTATCAATGTACAGATGGTTCTTTCAAAATCTGATTGTATTAATGAATCTATATTCGTACCGAAATTGAAAACTGAAGTATGACTGTAAACTAGAAATTGATAGGCTTGGAGAAATTTGTTAGATCGG
>JAOBAZ010208865.1:0-10096 GCA_026546875.1 Pteroeides caledonicum
ATCCAGGTATTGGAGAAGTCTTTCATCATACATAGTTGCTGCTTGTATTTTTGACACAATTTACAGTTACAGCTTTTTTACATGCCCTGGGCGCTGTTGGCTAGCTTTGTAATGTAGCCAAATGTTGGTGTTGTTTTTGGCCAGATCTTTTATCCACTTATCTATGATCGTAGCCTTCAATAAATAGCCTTCATGTTTCTTCTTTGAAAAATCCTGTTTGTAACACTGGTACTCGAACTTGTAGTTGCGGCTTGAAAATAGTTTGTAATTTGACTTCGAGAAGCCGGGTAAAGGGACGGGAGGTCAAATTAGGACTGAGTACAAGTTAGTACCCAGGGCTGAGTTGTTCAAAGGTGGGTTAACGCTAACCTAGGGTTAAACGTTAACCCATTGTTTTAGTTTAGTGTGTTAGAATCCACAGTGTTCATTGAAAATTAACACCATGACAGTTGAACCAATTCACAACAGTTCTGTTAAAAAGTAACAACGTTTCACCAAAGCAGGCCCAATAATTTTTCCTTCTCAATTTTCCACTAACCCAGGATTAAGTTAACCGAGCTTTGAACAACCGGCCCCAGGTAGTCTAGAAAATTTTCGGTTTTCTGATAAGAATTTTGATCAAAAGCTAAAAGTTTGCGAAACTGAAAGCAAATAAAATTACGCATATCAAAGTGCATCAGGCGAAACCTGTGGTAAAACTGTCAAGGTTTGATACAGTTTTATCTGGAAATGCATCAAAATGGTCGCGTTAGAGGCAGCATGTAGTGCTAGTAGTTTATTATTACCTAGCTGTTCATAAAGTATCATAAAGTAACAAAGTGAGAAATGCTGCCAGTCAAAGTGTCCGAAAAAAAAGCAATTGTGCCTGACAATGCCGTTTTTGTACAGGACATTGTCCGCGACTGGCCGCTTATTTTCAGGCTTGGTGGTAACTATACCATAAAACAGTTATACCATTTACTCTCGTCAGATATGAGCTGATAGCCGACTCGGCTTCACCTTGTCAGCTATCAGTTCATATACGACTCAAGCTCATGGTATAACTGTTAAATATATACCAGTATATACGTCCCTATATATAATAGATATTAAGAAATGAATTCACTAAGATCTCTTTAACCCATGGACTGTGGGATGTCCTTTACCAGACAATTCTACATCTAACGGCCCAACAATTTTACTTGTCAATGAAAACCTTCCAACATCAATGGGTTAAACCATAACAAAACAACAAACATCCACAAATGCCTATGGGAACCCCCTCATGGGCAATGCCTATGTCATGGGTTAACAAAACTACTGATTTATTCATTGCCACTGTTACTGGAATGGTAACCAGTTAAAACGTCCCCAGGTCAAAACGTCAGGCCTGGCCATATGGATTTCGACAGGCACATGATGAATCGCGCGCCATACTCACTTGAGGCGTGTGATTCGTAAATAGTCAAAAACTCGTCTAATTGGGTAAACAGAGTAAAATTTTACAAAAAACAATTTTAACACTGGAACGTTTGACAAAAATTGATAGGTACTACAATGTAGTATACTATATAAAGAATGTATGCACATTATAAACATATTTACACTGTGTCAAAAACATATCATATGTCAACACCGTCACTTTCAGATGAACTCTCACTGTCAGCGTTGATTGTATCATCAAGACTTCTTTTTTGCAGAAGGAAACTTTCACCTTCCAGATGTCGATCGATATTCCACTCTGAAACGCTGTTTGTTCCACTGATATAAGCTTCGGTCGATTCCCTAACATTTCCTTTACCGATTGGTTTGGCAAGAATAACCGTTTTATGTTTTGTATATAATATTTACACCAGACAAATGTCACGAAGGGTTTGCCATTTCTTTCTTCTGTTTTTGCACCAATGATGGACTCTTCCAAATTTCTTAAACATAGCTAGCTAGATTACATGGCCTTTCGGCGAAGAGCTTTTTGAACTACTCGCCATCAAAATAGTGGATGTTTGACTTTGCTCATACAATATCACATTGTCAGATAAGCTGTCTACATTTCTAATTGATCTGGTTTCAATTTTGTTTTCTATATTTGTACATGTAATATTAAGTTAGTGAGATGTATCAACTTAGAATTAAAGACAAATTTGAGGTGCATGATTTCATGTACGAAAGTAAACGAGGCGCCTTGAAGGCGCGGTTCAAGGCGCATGTTGAGGCGAGCGTGCATCAAATTTGAGGTGCATGATTTCATGTACGAAAGTAAACAAGGTGTCTTGAAGGCGCGGTTCAAGGCGCATGTTGAGGCGAGTGTGTATCTCAAACGGCCAGGCCTGAATGTCCCAACTTCCGTCGGTCAAAACGTCACAAGTTCGGCAGTATCGTTGGTCAAAACGTCCCCACATTCGTGTCTACTTTGTTACAAAATAAGTCAATTGATTTGTCATATGAGTATACTAGCAGGGTTCATGGGCATTTAGAGTAATGGGAAATTGTAGAATTAGTCCATATTTGTAGGAAATTCAGGAAGTCTGTTTACATAGCATATTGCATAGTGGCTAGCAATTCCTTTAGTTAGTGCTCTTAGGCCTAGTTCAGACAGCGAACTTTTCATGCGCCGAATCTAATGCAAATGAACTAAAACCCTTTCACAGCAGACTTTCCACATTGACAAGTCTGGCATTAGACAGAGTAAAATATTAAAAGTGACCAGTGGTGTGGAAAGGGTTAAAGAAATAGTATTTAACACTTTCACCACCAGACCTTCCACATTGACAAGTAAAATCATCTGGCGTTAGACAGAGTAAAATATTAAAAGTGACCAGTGGTGTGGAAAGAGTTAGCATTAGATTCGGCACATGAAATGTTCGACGTGTGAACTAGGCCTTAGTTTCTCAGCGGAGGACAGCATACCTTGTCACTGATATATAACTTGTATAAGTATTAAAAAAATTATGAAAAAAGTATCTACAGGTATATAACTATAAGTATTCAAAAATACTATAGTGTAGCGACATTACTTACCAGTGTTAATATTAGCATCTGGTGGCAGTATTCTGATCCGTTTTAATTTTTTGATCATCGGTAGTTTAGTTGTTTCATAGTCATTTGGCTTTGTAATATAATAAAAACTTGGGGACGTTTTGACTTGACCATGGGGACCTTTTGGCCTGGGGATGTTTTAACCTGGGGACGTTTTGACCTAATTGGGGACGTTTTGACCTAATTGGGGACGTTTCGACTTGGGGACGTTTTGGCCTGGGGACGTTTTAACTGGCAACCTATTGGAACAGATGTGTTATTCACAACACTTCCAGTTGTTACTTGTTACTACACTTAACCCAAAATTTTACAATCTTGCTTTAATTTAGTTACATTTTATTTTAGTTATTTTTAACAATGCAACAAACATTTTGATTTTAAACAATTTTGACATTTATTTGATTAAATTTATATAGACTTTAATATAGTTTTATTTATACAGTACAGTGAGTACATGAATCATTGAATGGTTCATCATAAAGTTGTAATATAATAATTTAATAATGATATACTCACACATTCGACGTTTCTACGTCGGGGTCTCGGGATGGTGGTAAAGCATCCATTCCAGTAGCAGCACTGTCTTCCACGGGAACTAAGGATGGGAATAAGTTGGCTGAACCAAAATCAAGGCCATTTGTTATACCCATAGTTGAAAACTGCACTGGTGAAATCACTCTGGAAGACGATGGAATTCTCCCATCCATCGCAAAAAGGATACTAAAATCAATTAAATATTTTTCATGTTTTCTAAATTTTTATTTAGAAAACTAGACAACCAGAGATCCACATAACATCAAAATTTTTATTCTTGTATACACTATAATAGTCTATATGACAATCGTGTAGTAAAGCGCGAAGAATCATGGGATCGATACACAGCAAGATGCCATACGCCCCCCTGCCAAAATAACGCAGCATCGAAACCACTCAGTGAATGACATGAAATGACAGAATGGCAAAATGTTAATACAGCAAAAAGACTTAACTGGGTGGCATATAGAAAAAACAACTGAGGTAGGAGACACGATTTTTAATTACTACGATTACAACAGATATTTTTTATTGCTAAAAACAGCTAAAAAAGTACAGCTACGGATGGACATTTGAATAACGGTAATATTTTACGACGTGGTTTTGTATAAATTATTATTATTATTACCATGTTTTATTACCAAAGATAGCTAAAAAGTGTGGAGACAATTTACTTAGTCGCACTAGCGTTTTAGCTGGTCTAAAAAGTGTTTGATTTAATGATTTTAAAGTTACTTTTAAGTTAGCCGGATGGAAGTATGGTATCAGTAATCAGGTATCAGTAATCAGGTATCAGCTTACCGCAACCCGCCCGCATGTATTTTCCTACCGCATAAAATTTTTCATTTATTTATTTTGTTTTATTATTTTATTATTATTTTTTGTTTTATTATGTACCGCATGAAATTTTTTTCACAACTAGTCCTGGTTATGTTTACATTTCGTACTAATAATAGAAGGTTTGGATCCAGTGTGTATCCAGCTGCAGCATTATCAATCCCAAAGGATACCATCAGGCTTTTTCAAAATACAGTTAATAATTAGGCTTGAAATTAGGTTTAGAATGAGAAACTAAAAATAATATATACCATATTTGTTTGTAATGCAGGAGTATAACTTTACTGTACCTTAGCAATTATATAAAAAAACCCATAAAATCAACATTTAGGTATTTCAATGAACAGTAAGATCTGTTATTCCCTTAGGAACAGATGTAATTGTTATTCTCGGTTTTCACCAGTCATGTGATGAAAACTAAAAATCGAAGCCATTCAGTAAAAAAAGGCAAGAATGTGGGAGATAATAGGTGATTGCTATATAAACAACCTGGCCAAGAATCAGGTCTCTACTGTTTTTCATGAAAATGAAATGACATTTTCATCAAATTTTCTTGAAAATGCCATGCTTGTGCCCCTTGGAGGGACACAAATTTGGCCACCATAAAGTAACCAAAACATTTTACGAAAAGAAGAACCCTGTCGAGCATAAAACATAGTAAAACGTCAAGTTCCTATATACTGTAGTCTTTTATATGATGCAACTAAAACCTCAGAAGGCATGGTAATCTTTTATTTTGAAATATGACTATGTTGCAGGAAAACCAAGAATACTAAGTATGATACTATATATATAGCTCTGTGGTGGCTTATTTTTTGCAACTAATCATGGTTGGGTCTAACTATTTCAACACCATCATTTAATATTTCTACCACAATTTAAGTCCAAATGCCATTACATAGAAGCTTGACACACCAATTTTTAGGGGGTGGGATAAACCCCAAGGTTGATAGGATGGGGAAAATACCCAGGGACTGGAGAGCTGGAAAGCGGCCCGGGAAAAGCATCTCTGGCATTGCCATTTTTGTCATAGTATATGGTATATGGGCATCACATGGCAACCCATGATCATGAAGCTGTTCTCAGGCCAGTTATATTTTCCCAGTGATATTTGGCACCCAGCAAAACAAGTCTCCTAAACTGATTTCTGCTTCGCCAAATTGTGAGCACATGTCACTTTCTATTAACTTGTGGGCTGATCTTGGAGCTTATGATTATAAACAAAAATATGGATGTATCATGATAGATACAAGAAATGTTTTGGTGAAGATAAACAGAAATTGCATTTTAGAAGCCCTAGAATTTTAAATTTTTTCAGGTGGATATTGCAGCAGCTCTCCCAAATATTCTTGCTCCCCCAAAATGTTATTGTGTCATTTGTGAGTCATTATGTCTGTTATAAGAAGAAATACAAATAGGAAAAATAACCACTGATCATCTTCACAGATGTCTTTACAAAAATACCCAATATACAGGTAACTCCAGCACTGTTGGTATGCTCCTATAAACATGCCGTTCTTCATGACATTAACTGGAGTAATGAATGTGTATAGAGTGTGCAATTTTCCAAGTGTGGGTCTCACAGAAAGGGTGGGAGATGAACATTTGGATGTGAGGCAGAATTTATTATTAGATGGTTGGGACATGTTTTAGGGAATGGTGCCAGTGGCTAGGTAAAATCTCAGCTGAGGTACTAAGTGTACAGGTAGTGAGTCTAACATTAGTGAGATTCAGATTTGACTTCCATTACCTCTACTTTCCAGAGTTTCATTTGTTATCTGATTAGTTAGTTGCATGAATTAAACCCATATGATTGGTAATGGTCCCTAAATGGTAGCAGCTGCGGTAGTGGTTGTCAAATCTGAATCTCTGTATTTGTGGAATCCTTGTATTGCAATTTTTATTATTAGTAACTCTTGAATTCAGTATATCCTGTAAAATATTAATGTAGGTAGTGCAGTAAGCTATCCAACACATCCCTCAATAAAGTTCAACCTTTGTTAATTCAATATTTAGTCTTGATTCTGTAATATACCAAGTGGAAAAGTAATTTAGTGCCCTAAATGCAAGTGCCTTTAACCTCTCTCATTTTGTTGTGTATGTCTTGTCCATTTATTGATCCATAATTTTTTAAAGTAATTATTGCTAAATAGTGCATAAAATTGTTCTCTTTTTGGATCATAATCATTTTCAGGATAATATTCAAAATGACCAGCGAGAACAGTACAAACTATGAGGCAAAGACTCCAAGCCATGTGGTGTCACTTTATGATTATATTCCTGGTGAAACTGAAGTTGCTGACCTTGGAGATATGTGGACAATAGCTCCACACATATCAATGCATTTGGAGTTCCTGAAAGGTGATATTTTTCAAGTGGTTGGCGATGTCGATTGGTGGATTTTTGTAACATCAACTTCAGGGAAAACTGGATATATCCCAAGTGTGTTAGTGGCTCCTTTAAAATCAGAATGTTTAAATTCTGAATTGTGAGTAGAAAATTCAAAAATACATCTTGCTTTGTATCATTTTATTAAAAACAATCACAGTGTCTGAAGCCGCTTTACGCATGACAGCTTAGGATTTTTGAATGACAGCTTAAAATATAATAAACAGACTGCAGTAAAAATAAACATTAATTGTATTAGGATGAAATTTGGTCAGTAATTTACACTAATATTCTCTTTAAAATGATTAAGAAAAATTAAGAATTAATTTTGATTGCATTTTACCGAGTTGTTAAAGGCAATGGGTTTTAAAGTTTATCTAACCTGAAAGAACTATGACAATGTTACATAACATCATTTTTAACGTAGTGTTTTTCCATATCTTGTTTTGATAGCGTTTAAAAATGTCTTGTCCGACGTCTTAGCTTTAAATTTCACTTCATTTAGTGATGACTTTGGCAGGGTTAACAAACTGAAACCTCTCTGTAAACAACATATTGACAATGTAAATGGTTTTAGCTGTTCGACTATATTATCATCTGTGCTGTTCAATCACAGACCTGCCAACTCTGATGGTTTGACCGTGAGACTCACGGTTTCTGCTCTCATCTCACGGACTCACGGTTTAAGCTCCAAATCTCATGGTTTCTCACAGTGAATGACAATTTTAATAAACTAGATCCAAAACCAAACTTTTGTGTATTTTATTACTGTTTTTGTCATGTTTTAAGCAGAATGACCTATTCACCTGTACACTGACACTTAAATACACTATAAACATGCTATATTATAAATATAATGCTGTGTTTTAGTTTTTGTTGATATAACTGTAAGGTACAAAAGAAAAACACATTACCCTTATTGCTGTTACTGTTTGTGCTGGGTTGTCTTCGCTTTCGGACATTTTATAAACCTCCAGGTTTGAGACCTAAATCTCAAGGTTTGAGGATTTCAGAGGTTGGAAGGTCTGCTGTCGTAGTATTTATTTATAGTGTGTACATACCGGTACTGCGTGCGTGCGTGTGTGTGTGCGTGTGTGACAGCATCAGATAATCTTTAAGTGAGAATATCTTGATAATTAAGAGTGATACGTGAACGCTATAAAAACCATTCCTCGTGGTTCTTTTAATTGAGGCAAACATAAAATCCGTTGCCGACACCATTCCTGGAATACGAGATTATTTATCGTGTCTTGTTTCATATTTACAGATCTAAAACATTGTCCCACCATGGAGATGTACCATCTTGTGCTATTGATACCAAAGTTAGTTTGGATTATTTCCCCGATACACCATTGAATCGGGACACGAAGCTTCACCAGAGAGTAAGTGCATGATAATCAAGGATCATTAGAGCTTATTAGTGCAATGGCGTCTCACGATTCAATGATTTGTACTTTTTTGGCGTAAATCCTATCGAAAAAGAACAAAATCGCCCCGTCGTTGACACTGGAGGACTCTTGTTTGAGCTATAATTTGTGACCGGAACTCACGTTGACGTCACATCAAATATTTAAAGCTGAAGCTTACATACTATTTGTTTTTATTGCAAAACTAAAGCTTAAATCGAAAATATTTTTTTTTGTGATTTTGGTCCATTTGTAGCTTATTCCACTTAAGTTGTTTTAGGCACTGAAGTATCTCTTTACTGTATGTGCATGCTCTATTGAATACTTAGCTCTTATTACAGAAACCTTGCCCTGAGGAAAAAGCAACGATTTTCTCTCGTCTTACTTTCTGGTGGATGACTGGGTAAGTTCATTGTATTTTTTGTATTATGTCTGCTATTAATGTACCGTGTTTTATGTACCGTTTTAATTATGTACCGTATTAATGTACCGTTATTTTACGAAAAAGTAAAATATTATGTTAAAAGCTTGACGTTTCTTTAGTGTCGTGTCGCCACCGCAATTTTCCCTTTCGTGAACGGTCTGTGCCATCCCAGCTCGAGTTGCATCTCGGGAGCTTCGGCGCCGCTAATTTCGATTCCGTACTCCAGCGCCTCAATCCTAACACTAACTATAGCTAACCCTAACCCTAAAATTAAACTAAAATTAACCCTAACCCTAAAAGTTGTAAGGATAAAACACTTATCTAACATATTACATGATCTTCCAGAACGAACCTTAAAAAAAGAAATTAAAGAAATATTGAAAGGATTTGGAAAAATCGCCCCAGCCGGTACATTGCTACGAAATCTGCATAACCTGACCACTACACTATGGGATGACAAAGACCGTTTACGAAAGGGAAAATAACTTTGCCGCCCTCCAGTTGAATCCCGTGTCATTTTCGTATCTCTGTTTCACAATTATTTTACACTACTACAAGCTAATTATAAAACGTATACGTATCTTAATTATAAACAATTATTGAATGAGGTCGAGTAGGATATGAGGAATTATTAAGGCCAAGGTTTGTCTTGCAGATAACACAAACCGAAGCCTTAATAATTCCTCATATCCTATGAGAACCGAATTCAATAATTGCTTTATTGTTTTTTGAAAATAATTCGGGCTCGTTTTAAAGGCTGGTATTGTGAGAAGAAGCTTGAAAATGTAGCGTGCGAACGTCAATTTTTCAATGTACCGCTAAATTACGTCAAACGATAATTGTTTTCAACTCCAAATTTGGCAACTACTGAGCGCACATGACCGACGATTTCACCGATAGCTCCGCTTAGCCATCAAAATCTTGAATTATTTTCAATGAATAATAAATATAATTAAGTATGCACTTTTTTTGCTGCCTAAGCGTATTATTAAATTTTGATAACCACACTGTATCCTCGTAAAATTTAGGTTAATCTGGACAGGATATCGTCGACCACTGGCATCAGAAGACCTCTGGAGCTTGAATGATTTCATTTGCTCAAAGGAAGTTATCACTAACTTTGAGGACGCCTGGGAACAGGAGAAAAAAAAATGTACCGTGTAAGTTATAAACCGTAACATACCCGACATTAGTTTATTATTTACCGTAATTCCCGAGCCTCAGGTGAAGCCTGGGGCGAGGGTTGCTAATCTTGACGTCATATAAAAAATAAAGGTATTCGCGTAAAAATCTCACAGTCCTTCTTTAGCTGTTAACACCTTTGAACAAGGATGTCACAACATGGCTGAGAGTTTGCCAGCTCTCAGCCATGTTGTAGCCCTGTTCAAAGGTGTTAACAGCTAAAGCATTAGGATTGTTAAAGGGAAATAGCAATATATTTTTTCATTTTCTTAAATGAAAGAACATATAAAACTATTTAATAACTTCTTTT
>JAOBAZ010208976.1:0-10095 GCA_026546875.1 Pteroeides caledonicum
TTGCGGCAAAATGCAGACATCTTACTGGTCTACTTCGCGTTGACACCATCCATATCTTCACATGTCAAGATACGATTTATATCTTCATAAGTGAGGATATTATTTTTACGTGACAGAGACAAGCTGGTATTTCATCCGTATAAATATAGCAAGCATGAAATATTCGTAATGACTGGGAGAAATAACACTTCGATAGAAAAGAAGATTTTATTCACTTTTGTGCAATGCAGTCCTGAAAATTGCTTAACAATGACATTGGACTTGGCATTAGACTGTCAATTAACTTTATCTAATCCAAAAGTTAAACTGGCAAAACTAATTACCTGTTTCTCAAAGAAATCTAGTTGGATTAATTGCTCCTCGGACAGCTTCGTGGAAGTAACAATCTGAAGAGAAAAAAAAACAGTGCTCACAATCGTTTTTGATTCCATCTGCACAAAAGATTTTAAAATGTGTAGAATGTACGTTGTGCCTGTAGTTTGAAAAAAAACACTAACTTTTGAAGGGTAATGGTTAGCAAACTTTGAATTATCTCGAAAACAAAGAGAGATACGACAAAGTTCCAAAAGATTCTCCAACCTTAATAATCGTTCATGAGAATTTCAGCTAATCAGATTAATTAATTAAACAAAACAAACAAACAAACAAGCAAACAAACAAATAAACAAACAAACAAACAAATAAACAAACAAACAAACAAACAAAAACAAAAGAACTCTCTCCAGTTGTGCTATCTCAATAATAACAATCCAACACTGCACACTTAAAAGACCACTACAAACGTAAAATATTTGACAAACAAATACAAAATGAATAGTGGCTGATTTGTTTATTATCTTTCGCTTGAGAAGCCATTCTAAAAACTTGATCTGTGTGCTTGACCACCGTATCAAAACACGCAAAAGAAATGAACTTTTGCTTTCATTCATTGCTTTCTCGTGTTTTGGTACCGTAGTCAAACACTCGATCTTGTTTTTGGAATAGTACATCAAATACGATATACCATATGATTTAATAGTATTATAAATTAATTTAACGTCATATGCACAGTTAGTGTTGACTGCTTACCACAAATAAAACCACTAAGCTTCTGTCGTCACCAATAACTGGCCAAAAGTACACTAAAACAAAATTAACCGAATGTTATTTAAAATAAGTGTCAACTGAGATCATAAACGTTGCCCTACTTTGATTTGCTGTATGCTGAATTATAACCTTTGGTTACTTTAATATACAGAGCATTTGATATGGCGAGGGCAAGATGGAAATTTTACTTTAGAGTGATGAAAACAATATACAATAAACGAGCACAGCGATTTTGTAAAATATTGTTTTTAAGACGAAAAAATAGACAAATTAAAATTAATACCATCAAGCCAACATGTAATGTTCTGTTTAGTATAGCCTATAATCGTCACCAAAATTAACTAAAATGTAAAGAGTTGTCAACTCGCTCATATTTACTGGACAACTAACCAATCAAAATGCTTAAAAGGTATTATTTACTAGTAAAATTATACCGATATTCACTTCGTCTTTGACATATAATTGTTAATTAGCAATGAATGCAAAATTCGTCGACCTTATAAGACACTGGAGGATTTTGGCTGAATGAAAATCAAGCTATGCCTTACATGAAACAACTCGTTTTAATAAATAATATATATTTATTACATAGTAGAGAGTGAGATACTGAAGAATGCACAGTAACGTGTTTTCTAAAATCGATCACGTGACTTTTCCCGCAAATTTCACCGTGTTTACGAGTTGGAAATCGCAGTCAAATGACAAACTTTTGATTTCACAAACAAAGAGATTTACTCGTTTTGGTATTCAGTGACTTTCTCGTTACTAGTAATATACTGTCTGTAATTCATTAAGACCATAAAAAGATTATACTGTAGTCCATAGTTCAAATTTTAAAACATACACTGTAACATCAGGAAACAACAAGAACTGGAAGAATGTTTCCCGTTCAGTTTATTAAGTTGTTTTGTTTAATTAAATAAATGTAGTACCGGTTATACTGTAGTAAGACACCATCTCAGTTAGCATTCACTCTGACCACATACAGATGAACAAGTCAAGTAAGTTCGCTTAGGACAAGGACTATATATATAACCACACTGACCACAATATAATATATCGCCTATTTAACGCCGATTCCTCATATAGTTTAGCTACTTTCATAGTCATGATTTTACAGCCGTTTTACAAAACAGTTCTTTTCCACCGGTAAAAGAGCACCTAAAGTTTCTATAGTTTACTAACCATTATTACCCTCAGGTAACGGAAATGCTGCTTCAGGAATTACAGCCACTAAAGGATCGCTTTTGCTTAGCCCATGACTGGACCAGACTTTTTTCTGTAACCCATTCCTAAAAAACAAAGTTATTAATTATTCACAATACAGATGCCTAGAATCAAAAGGTTTAGGTGCTGCGTAGGCAGTATGAAATACAAGATCAAAAAGCGAAAAAGTGGTAGCCTGCCAAATGTATGTGTAAAGTTTAGCTGACGTTTCGAGCGAATGCCCTTCATTAGGCCATTCATCTGATGAAGGGCCTTCGCTCGAAACATCAGCTAAACTTTGCACAGACATTTGGCAGTCTTCCATCTTTTCGCTTTTTACTTTGAATCAAGACTGTTCAAAGTTAAAACAATGACCTACTCGCCCTCTAACACAAACATATTTTAAGAGAACAGTTTTATTATACAGTTTAAATGATCACGGTTTATGTGTTGGATATTTTTTTATACAAAAGCCGACAAAGCCAGACCGACAACATACAAACAAATTGCACACTGTATAGCAACCGTTTGATGGATAACGTTGATATGCAAAATATTTTAAACTGTAAATTGTTTTCTAAAATAACATATGTGCTACGCGCACGCTAATTGGTCAATACCCGTGTTTCGATCAGGAGATATATACAAACATGGGAATTTAAAACGTGTTTTGGTTCTATAATAAAACATATACATCATAATGGTTAGCGTGTTTAAATGATCTGATCCATGGATTCTGCAAAAGTTCGTGGATTCCATGGATCACCCCAACGTGTTTGGATCAAGTCATCGAGTCATCGAAACACGATAACCATTAGGTATTTCTTTATTAATTGATCAAGTAAGGTGTTTGTTTAATAAAAGGTGTTGGACAATTTACAGCGCACTGTCGCCGACCCTACGCACACGCTGGTTAATACAAAGCTGTATAAAAAATATCAAAGAAACAGTGCCCCTAAAGTAATCGCAATTATTAACAATGTGTATGAACTATTACATAATTAATCCTTTATTTCGTAAGAGTAGCCGCTGATATTTCTATCGCTGGTTTGTCAACAAAATTTATATATTGTGTTGTGGTTCGAAAGGAAAGTTAATATAAATTTATTGAGTAATTACTTGGAAAGCCTAATTTACACTAGCGACGTGAACGAAAGTGCAACGTCACACGCAAGCGCAGTAAGCACTTCACATGGTCAATTAGGCCAGGCCAGGGCTGGTTTAAGTTGTTCAGAAATGGGTTCGTGCTAATCCAGGGTTAAATGTTAACCCACTGTTTTATTTTACAGTGTTATAATCCACAATTTCCATTCAAAATTCACATCATAACACTTAAACCAATTCACAACAGTTCTGTAAAAAACGTTTTAAGAAAGCAGGCTGCTTCAAATTTGCTTCTCAACTTTTCACGAACCTAGTCTTAGGCTAACCAACCTTTCAACAACCAGCCCTTGGTTTATGCAGCATGTTATGAGCGCGCCGACCCAATTTTTAAATTGGTTTGGTCAAGTACACCAACAGAACGTAATTTGATTTATACATTTTGAAACAAAAATGCACATTTTACACATTTCGAAACGCACTTCTCATTCATTTTGTCTCATTCACTTCTCACTCAGTTTGTCTCATTCACTTCTCATTCATTTTGTCTCATTCACTGCTCATTCAGTTTGTCTCATTCACTTCTCATTCATTTTGTCTCATTCACTTCTCATTCATTTTGTCTCATTCACTTCTCACTCAGTTTGTCTCATTCACTGCTCATTCAGTTTGTCTCATTCACTTCTTATTCACTTCTCGATGCTGGCGAGGTGGTTTAAATCGAAGACGTGGTTAATCGTGCTATATAACCATTCAGCGCACCTTCGTCGAGCGAGCCACAAACCGAATAGGTGCGCTCACAGCATGCTGTATAAACCAGGCCTTAACGAGTTGTTTTTCTTGAATTAAAAAGAACTTTTGCACCATGAAATGCTTGCTGCGTTTGCGTGTGTCGTTGCGCTAGCTTGCGTTTGCGTCGCTAGACTTTATGGCAGTACAGCTAAAGAAACTGATGATTAATGGCGGTGATGATTTACCGGTGCTACATATAAGAGGGTTTTTTTCGCTAATAAAAGTGTGAACAACACCATATTTTTTTTCACGATGAACACAGAAAGACTGACATGAAAAATATATTATTTTAGCAAGGAAAGCTTGCAATAAATACTCGCGTTAATACAAGGAACAAGAATATGGCAATAATTGGGGGGTGTTACCACCTACATATTGTATAAATTACTGTTTCTATAAAGAACGTTCGTAGCTACTAAGCAAACGTGGTGTGCTTGCCACATCACTATAATTTCTTTATAGGAATTTTTAGAATTTCAAAATTGTTAGAAGATCATCGCGTTAAGTGGTCATTTGGTCAGCAGTGCAAGGATGAATCAATTTTGTAAAGGATGTCAAATTTGACAGCTTGTCTGGAAAGGAAAAGAGCGTAACACGAAAGGTTATCAATTGAACACATGTCGATGGTATTTTTGATCATTGAAATGCTCTTTAAAGCCCAACTTACATTACCTATATAACAACCCCCATGTTGGAGACTCCAGTCAAACCATAAAGTGGCTCCCTATAGTTTCGGAAAAGTTGTTGAGCACACAATTGATATGGAGAATTTAGCATTAACATTAAGAACGAAACATTAAATACACTTTTTAATTAGGAAACTATTAATTAGGAATACCGTAAGAACCGTTGTCATGGCAACAATGGCGTCCCCATATGGCCGCCAATTTCAGTTCAATTGCATTTATCTCGCGAGTTTACCTACTGTCTAGTTATTTTGGAACAATTTTTCTTAATTGCGCCAAACCACGTTTTTGTACATTAAAAATTTTTGCAATTGTGCAATTGATTACCAACTGCATAGCAAAACGTTGAAAAAAAATTTAGGGGTCACCAAACTCATTCGCAAAATAAACGCAATACTATAAATATTCAGTCAACTAATCATGTTGTTTGTATGGTTTCGAGGTATTTTATGAGTGGAAATTGGGGGGGATACCCCCAAAAATTCTGAATTTTCTCCAAACCAGATGACAAGGAGCAAAGAAATGGGACTAGCAAAGTATCTTTAATCACATGATCGCTTTGTAAAACTGTTTGAAACTCTGTGTGTGCTTTTAACAAGTTCCAGGCCTTTTCCAAGATGTGAGATCACTGGAATCTAAAAGTGCTAAATTGTTTTGGAGGAATTCCCTCCATAAATTTGACATACTACTTTGTCATTAAAATGCTCTAGATGCTCTAGTGCTGACAGAGGTGACTGATCCAAAAAAACTTTACATTTAGATGATTTCACATTTTTTTACAAATGTACATGAAAACCTTACACAATAATAGGGAGTAGATGTAATTTAAGCCAGTACAAAACTTTGCAAACAGTTTTAGAGACTTTTTAATTTTCAACTTTATAAACTTAATTTTGTTGTGTCACTTGCATGTGAAATTGTTGTACAATTATATTAACTCATGATCACATATCTTATTCTGTCTAACATTGCTAAAACAATGCATGCATGCCTCATCAGGCTAGATGCATTGAAGTAATTTTGCAGCTAGATTGGCATACATGGGCTGTTATAGCATACAGTACATTACTGTTACACTGCAGCATGCCGGTGCATGTATTTGCATGCAAAAGCAGGCGTGCGCATGCATTTTCATGAATGGACAGTATGCATGTTAGTATAAGTTTGATGTAAGCAATCAGTCAAACTGTATGTATGTGTTACATTGCATGCATGTCGATATCTAAAGGGAAACATATGGCACAGTCCAAGAATATCTGCCGATATGTCTTAATAACTGAACATTTAGCAATGTATCCTGTTCAACTTTATGCTTTTCACTGTGTGATGATAGACATTATTACTTACAAAGAGATTGGGGACAAATCACTTATATGTTAACCCCATTTTTGAGGCAGTTGAAATTTCAAAGTCAGAAAAGGCAAAACTGAGTCAAGGAATGTTCTTGCAGCCTTAATCCAGTACTATGTTTGTGCCGGATACCACATTAATGGATACAGGATTTAACCGGATACTTACTGACGGGATTATATCAGATACCGGACAGTCCAGTACAGTAGTATTACTAGTAATTAGCAATTTTCATTGCAAGAGACTACTAACAAATATTATTTCCAAATAAATAGTTGTTTCATTGGTGGTTGTTCAAAGCTCCATCTGTTTTCATTTTCGCAGTCTCGTTGTCGTCGCTCATTTCCCTCAAGTGCTTTCTTCGAAAGTGATTATGTAACGGTGTGGATGAACAAGTTGGGATTGATACACCACGTTTAATACGCTCTTCACAGACAAGCCAAATGGCGTAAAATTGATTAGTTGAATCCTCTTTAAAAAATTCCCACGCAATCAAGGATTTTTTCTTGGCGTTGCCAGTGATAACCTTTGCCACCTATTTGAAAATTTGCACATAAAGCGCCGTACGCGCACTTCAACGAGTCACACAGCCAGGCGAAGCATCAGATAAAGGAAGTAAACACAAGGCCAACGATCCAGTTAGATATTCGGGAGATATCTACCGGATACCGGATACTGTCGGATATCACAAAATTACCGGATACCGGAATCCGGTATCCGGATCAACCTTACACATTTGCATGCACTGAAAAACATTAAATCACAATCGTTAATCTCATTCACATGTAAATTATCTTCCAATTTACTGACAAATAAATCAACATGTTTAATATGCGCATGCCTGCTGTGATTGGAAGTTGTTATAGCTCAGCACCAAAGTAAAAGCTACTGTAACATGCACATCAGTGAAAGTGCAACAGAATTAAACTGGAGTTATGTCTATATGTACGAGTAAACAAATAAGTCAAAACACAGTTTCCTTTTCCTTTTAGTGTTGTTGATTAATTCCCTGTCTTAAGTAAAGTGTGTACCGGTACTATGTACGTATATTCTAAAATCCCATAATATTTTGGTTAATATACCACCTATATGATAACTAATCTAGAATAAATGATATGCTGTATTACAAAAACCAATCTATTAGTTATGTAAAATTTTCTTGTAATTAAATTTTCATACAGAATAATTACCGTATTTTTCCGACTATAACTCGCGCCTTTGTATAAGCCGCAAACTGCCTTTTTCGCAATTATTGCGCCAAAAAACATATATGATAACACTTTAGTATAAACCGCAGTGATTTTTTGAAAATGCACACATGATTACCGGTTAATCATGCACGGTTTCAATGTATTGAGCTTTTTTTTGAAAACAGATTACAAGAACAACAAAAATTACGTTACAAAACAGAAAAAAATATTCACAAAACAAAGCGAAGTTCATTATTTTTTTATTAAAGTTCATATGTATATGTCTTCATCAACAAAGCCGTCAAAATCTTCGTCTTCCGTATCCGACTGAAAAAGAGCCGCAAATTCATCTGCGATCATTGTGACACTTTCGTCATCTTCATTTTCTTCATCCTCGTCTTCGAACTCCATATGTAACTCCACGTGCTAGTTGAAACAAAAAACGATCGATGGAGTACCGTACCGATATCCATTTCCGGAAATGTGATAGTAAGGTTAGTTCTCAAAAGTCAGGCCTTCCTTCCAACCAATCACAATCTTTGATTATTAGCCAATCAGAATGAATATAAGTATATTTTGGTCCGTTTCAAGAAAAATCTCGGCAGAAAACCGAGCCTGATAGAAGATTTGTTTGTATTTAAAATTGGCCTCAAAGGATAAACTCATATATAAAGTTTAAAATAACGAGTCGATGGGTTAATATTATAAGGTTGATCTGGTGTGGTAATTGGTATGCGATTGGGAGAATGAACTTGATCATTGTATGTTTTAATAATTTTATGTATAATATAATGAGGGAAAGAGTTTCGCTTACGCCTGTGTAAAAATGAGTGCGCTTAAATCATATTTATATTTCGGTATTATTAATTTTGGAAGAGCGTTTTACTAAGACCGGTTTTGTATTTGAAAGGAGAGAAACTGAGGAAATTCATCAATAGGCCAGTGTAAGTTTTCTTGTGGTAAACAGAAGTGATAGTTCAACTGTCGGTAGTTTTGTTAATTAAAATGTCAAGAAAAGGTACATGTATACTGTCATTGGTCTTTTTCGGAAGTGAACTTAATGTTAGGATGTTGGTTAAGATAATCGAAGAATAATAAAGCCTCAGCCTCATTATTAAAAACACAAAAAATATCATCAACATATCTCCGATGAAATAAAATACTAGGGCCACTATAATTTTCAATCCACGTGCTTTCATGATGCCCCATAAATATATTAGCTAGAATAGGTGCTAAAGGCGATTCGATAAAAAATGTGTTTGTGCCGCAGCAGTCAAAAAGAATTGTTTGAGATCTTTCTTCTTAATCGGAAAATTGGCATTATTGTTAAAAATCTTGTTAAAAATTGTTAAAAATTACCTTCTCTAAATAATGTAGGGTCCTTAGATAAATAATTAAACTTAGCATGATTATTAATAATATTGAGTTCTTATAATTCCTCACGGTCCATAATAACTAAACCATTACCTTTGTCTGGTTTAAGAATATAATAATAGATTGATTGTTTCTATAATGTTCTTTAAAATGCGATACTTTTTCATATTAGAAGGAGAAGGACGGTAGTTGGATATATTGTTCTGAGACAAGTGAATTAGTTTATTCTTGAGTAGAGGATAGTCATCAAGATTTCTTTGTTTATCTCTCACCACTTAATGAATACGTTCAAAAGTAGCCATGCAGGATATCAGAAGGGTTGAGGCAAGGAGGTTTGATGGAGAAGTTCATACCATTTTTTAGGAGATGCAATTCTCCTCGCAATTCCCCAGTGTTTAAACAATGTGACAACAGATTGATGACGACTTCTTCGTGAGTAAATGGTATATAGGGCTTTATTTTTGGTGAGGTTTTTTATTTTCTTACGTTGTGTAACGAGAAATTTGTCGACTAGTTTATCAACATTCTTCTTTGAAGCTTTCTTCAAGATCAAGTACTGTAATAAAACCAAAACTACCGACAGTTGTATCACTTCCGTTTACCACAAGAAAACTTACACTAGCCTATTAATGAATTTTCTCAGTTTCTCTCCTTTTAAATACAAAACCGGTCTTATAGTAAAGCTCTTATTGATCGCGCTGGTAAAATTAATAATACCGAAAGAAGCTACAAAAACTATTTAAGCACACCAATTTTTACACTTAAGTGAAACTCCTTCCCTCATTATATTATATTATAGATAAAATTATTTAAACATACAATGACCAAATTCATTCTCCCAATCACATACTGTATCAATTACCACAACAGATCAACCTTCTAACAATAACCCATCGACTCGTTATTTTAAACTACCATATAATGGCCACTATTTGCGTTTCACAGAACAACGTCTCAACTCACTGATCAAACGATTTTGCTCAGACATCGATACTAAAATTGTATTTTCTTCTTTTGAAATTAAAAATCTTTTACTGTAGTTTCAAAGATCCCTAATGAACTTAAATCTTGTGTAATATACGAATTCACATGTGCGGGACGCAATTCTCGTTATATAGGTGAAACATGTCGCCATTTGTCCAAAAGAATTAAAGAACATATATCTACTGATACTAACTCTCACATTTTCAAACATTTAAAAGAGTCCCCTAATTGTAAAACCTCATATTTTTTTTCTTGTTTTAAAATTATTGATTCCGCCAAGTTTACTTCTACACTTAAACTTAAAGAAGCGCTTCATATAAACAAAA
>JAOBAZ010209198.1:0-10092 GCA_026546875.1 Pteroeides caledonicum
ATACCATGTTCTCCAACAACTGTGGTGCAATTGGTTCTCATTATACCGTCTAAATTATAAATTATAAGATATTTTTTATCAAAATACACAACTTAAAATTGTATTGGCTGTGTCGAAATCCGAAATTCGCTAATGACAATGGAAAAGGCTCCTACTTTAATTATTTGCTATATTTAATTATATGGTCCTACTTTAATTATGTTATAAACCAAGATCGGAGGTTAAAAGTCAGGTTTATAACCTACTTTCCAATGTGGATTTTGCGAGAATTCTTCACAATGTTAATAAGCTGGGTATTAAACGTGGTACGTCAAATAAAACTCAACTATATACCAAGGGCAAATGCTGCATTGAACAAAAAAATGTTCTTATATAAAATATCACAAACTATATATTTAATATTTTATATGTTGTACCTCCATCGGGAAATCAGAGTGTTGTTGGTTGTAGGTGATAACATTACGAACAGCTTGTTTTAACATAGAAAACAGCGAGCCCAACGCTCTTAACCGCGTAAAATCCATAATATGTTCTTGTTTCATGGCAAATTCTAATGCTTCCATCACTAATCCACCTGACGTAAAATATTCTGTGAGTATGTCCACAGTGTCACATTGAACCTAAAATAAAACGAAGTAATTTCCGCAATTAAAAATCAGTTATTACCAACTACAAAAAAAATTCGATGCACTATTTTCACCTAGAACACAATATAGGAAATTGTTCACCGAGTCCTTTGTTAAATTTTTTGCACGATAACATTTTTTGCAACGATTGTGAAATAAAACGATTTTCGAAAGGTTGGCGATGACGCAAACCTACTTTTTAAGTCGACAAGTAATCGCAATATACAATTTCAATCATACATAATATACCGGCCGGTGAATTTCAAGTGGCATGCTCCAAACCAGACACATCACGCACACTTGTGTTGTGCGCGCGCGTGAATATCAAAGACGCGTAAGGTAGATATATAGGCCGTTTAATTTATACAGAGTGAAAACCTCAAGCATAATCTAGTATTTACCTGCATGGCTGGTGACAATGCTTCTTCGCCTTTGACATTTTTTCTTTTTAACCCTAATTCCTCATCTATTTCTTCAATAGGTTTAGCTTTAAGTTCAGTCAAAAAGTTGTTAAAAATCATTTCTGTTGAAACAATATCTTCACTGAACCAAACCATTCCACAACGACTGACAGTAGCCAGAGTGGCAAAACGAAGATCCTGCACTTCAAACATAATACGAACCTAAGAAGAAAAAATATACCTCACTTTTGGAAACTGGAGATTAAATTTGTAAAAAAAATCAGTTATGTTGAACGTTAGGTCACAGCAGGAGCTATTAAATTAGAGATTTAGTGTTTTGCAATGTCAGTTAAATGAGATTGAAAAAATAAAACAAAATAAAAGGTCAGCAAAGAACAAAACAAAATGAAACACAAAATTAAGAGGGATCTTTAAATTGTGACAACATAAGAAAAGAAATAGGTTTTGGTTCTTTTTTCTTGATTATGCAATTTTTCTTGATTATAGGTAAAAACACTTTTTTAATAAACTCTTTTTTAAAGCATCTAAGCCACATCTTTAGCAAGTTAACACTTAATCAGCTACAATTTCGGACAAGTTCTAGGAAGGATTGCGTCATGTAACAGTCCCTATAGCGATAGCAATAGAAGCAATATTTTATACTACTCACGTTTCGTGGAATACCAAGTCGTTCTCCGTTTGGAAGGGTTAATAATTTATTATCATCAAGGACACTGTTCAAATTTTCTACCCATTCTGGGTCGACATCACCATCAAATATAATCCATTGTCGTTTATTAAGTTCACCTCGTACGTTATCAATAATTCTTGGAAAGGAAAATTAAAAACTAATTAAAATCTACATGCGGATACAGCTTACAAACTGTTTTCAGTAAGGATTGTATTTCTTACAGTAATTATGAAAAAAGAAACACGTGTTCAGAAAATAGTATTCGAAAGTATATGTTCAAAGTATTTAGATCTGGCACTAACACTGTTCTTTATATTCTTGCGATCCAATTTTTTATTGTAAAACTAATACATAAAAATATGCTTTATTTAGAGTAAGCTTACTTTCGAAGAATATGTGTGAACAACCCATCAGACCATTCTCTGGTGTTGGGGTCAAGAGTACCATAAAGTTCATCCTTTGACATAGCCTGGTAAAAAATTCAACCATCAATCATATTACATACATTGTTAAAGCTAAGAAATTAAAAGCACCTTCAGTGACTCCTTAATGAATCAAAATGAAAATCTCGTTTATCTTAGGATCAGTGAATTTTCTAATACCGTAATTATTTAATTTATCAAAATGTTTAATCAATGTTATATTATATGTAATCAATTGATTTATTAACTTAATTATTCGCCAATATTACATTATTTACCTTAGGATCAATGACAAGAGCTACACCTTCAATATATTCTAGCACCACAATTATTTAATTTATCCAACTGTTTAATTGTTAATGTACTATTATACGTAACTAATTCATTTAATTATTAATCTAATTATTTACCTTAGGATCAATGACAGAAGCTACACCTTCAACATATTCTAATACCAAAATTATTTAATTTATCCACTTGTTTAATTGTTAATGTACTATTATACGTAGCTAATTCATGTAATTATTAATCTGATATTGTAGTTATTTACCTTAGGATCAATGACATGAGCTACACCTTCAACATTTTCTAGTCGTTCTAAAGCTTTTAAAAGAACTCGCCATGCCATACTTTTCCCACTGCCACTAGGACCAACCATCATTAAACCATGATGAATTAATGAAATCTGGTACAACTGAAGAATCTAAAATTGAAAATATTTTCTTTTTTTTAATTACACTTTGCACCTTGACCACTTGATATCTGTCGTCTTAATATAATTAACACCGACTAGCATCGGACTATATCCCTTGGTAAAATCAGGGTATACAACGTTAACACTCTAATCACACAATAAACTACCAAATATTTCAATATTTCTACTGACGAGCAAATGCTTATCATTAAATCAAACTGCAGTTTAATAAAAACAACATTTTATTTTTGAACTAATTTGTCCCTTTGCTCTGAACGTTAGTTAGCAAGATGATTTAAAAGTTTGACAGTTTATGACAATAACGCAGTTCAATACAAACCTTATCAACCCAAGCACTTCCTTCATCTTCACCAATTCCAAACTTAAGATGCATTTCTGTACAGACTTTTTGAATTTCATTTTTTAACTCTGCCATTTCAGCGCCAACGTACTTTATTCCAGGGAAGACATCAGAAAGAAGACTGTTCAACAGTGGAATATCTTCAGCAACAAGTTTTGGTACAAGCGTTTCAAATACACTTTGAATTAAAATCTAAAAATAATAAACAAAGTTACAATTTATACTTTTACTAATTATTTAACAAAAGTATGACAGCGATCATTTAGACCAGTAAATAATGTTTAACTAAAACGATTAAAATTGAAAAACGATTTTTTTCCTTTTAGACTTTATTACCCTAAAACTCTGCCTTCAAAATTAAAATCGTCTGGCGTTAGCCAGAGTACAATACATTAGTATTTTACTCTGGCTAACGCCAGACGATTTTAATTTTGAAGGCAGAAACTGGGTCTTGCAGGGTTCATGCAAACATTGATGTGCTATATCAGTATGCTGTTATTCGTACATCGTCAGAACCACAGTTTTCAGAACCAGGTTTGGAAGCTCAATTAAAATTCAATAGAACTCATTATCTATGTTGGTCAACGTTTATGGAAGTTTGGGTTCCTTATTCGTCCGTAAATATTTTGGGATGATTAACCAATAACAGTACTTCAAAGTTTTATTGTTCAATCTTACGTATGAATGATCACGTCAAATTTTACCAATTGGTTGTTTACGTTCTAAGACAATACCCACGTGACGAATAAGGACCATATTTCTGCATAAATCTGGACAATAACATAATGTGTTCTTTGAATTTAAATTGCGCTTCCAAACCATGTTCTCTAATAACTGTGTCAGAACGAAACAATCTAAAACTCTAAAAAATTGGATGCATTTTTTTTATTAAGGGCATCCATATATCTATACATTGCTGTATTGATACACTGGTATCTACAGAGATTAGCTCGTCTCAGATATCATCTAGTAATTTTGTAAGCCTTTGAGAACCGTGTCACAACCGAAAAGTACAGTGGCTGAATTTTCGCTGGGTTATTTAACAGTTTATAGCCCGTTGGCCACCTTTAGTATTTTACTCTGTCTAACGGCAAACAATTTTACTTGTCAATGTGGAAAGTCTGAATTATAAAGGGTATGTGGATAACAATCACAGATACAAAAAAAATCATAAAAAAATAATCCAGAAATTCTTGATTTAGTTTATGATAATGATACCATGATGACCTCGGTTTCTATTGCTCTGAACGGGCGTTTAAAACTCTAAATTTGCTCTGAACCGGACGACTTCTAATTCGCCCGCTCGGTCATCATACTATTACAAACTAATATCATGTTATAAGGGGATTTAGTGATTAAACGTCTCGAGAGGTTTGCGGAAAACCTCTCTCGACCTCGCGGGCAATTTAATCGTTAAATCCCCTCATAACATAATAATCACTGTACCTGTTGTTCATCCAATCCTTCTGAAATAGCAGCTTCGTCCACTGCCTCGCCCTTCGCTTTTAATTCTTCTTTGAGTTTAGAAATCTTGTCTCTTTTTACGTTTCCAGCACTAATTAAAACACTTTTTAACGCTCGTAAGCCAAAGTCATAATGGGATTGATTAGAAAGTTGTTCCAAACATAATCTAAACAAAAAAGTAACGCGATTAAAATTATTTTAACGGTATTGTAATAAGAAATGGTTATTAGCTGTGGAAAAAAGAGTGAAATTTATCAAAAAAATGCCCTGCCCACCGTAACAGGTCGCTGAATACATACATAAAACGTTTCATTCCGTACCACACTTCTTGTTGGATATCTTCCATTACAAAAATAGGTCGCTTTAATTGTTTATTTTTAAAAACACAACGACTTAAAGGTACTTGTCTACCCACTTTAATTTAAACCAGGAATATTTACAGTATTTTGGCCCACGTCGAACTAAATGTGAAGAATTCTTCATAACTTACAGTATCCGAAACTTGTTCCTTTTAAGCCGAGATAAACATCATAACGAGATATTTATAACAAATAAATTTAATCAATAACCAAACAAGACGTTCTTGTTCCACCAAAATACTTTGTTATGTTTAGTTGCTGATGTAAAAAATTTGTTTGAAACTGTTTTTTGGCCCGACCGACCAGGACGGAAAATCCTTACTGCATCGTAACCATTTGTTGGGGAAGGTTGTTGGGCATTGGGCTTATGGATAGGTAAGGGACCAGAGCTACTGAATGGTGCGGTATCATGGTGAATGGCGGTTGCCAACCGTTATTTTAATAAGAGTTTCGTTGGTATGTAAGCTAGCTGACCATGTTTCTAAAAGTGTTTACAAAGGTTGAAATTTTTGTTGGTGATAGTTCTTTGTGGTAGAACTAATTATAATTGTATTTGTTATTGTCCTTGTATGTTCGGTTGTATCTTCGTCGTTAATTGCAATGACTGGAATTCTATCTGTTGTTCTCAGCACCACAGTTGTTATCAAAAAAAGAAAAAATGACACAGAACATAAAGATCATAAAATGCCTTACTTGAAAAATGGTACAATTTTGTTCGCCAGTTTCTCAGCTGTCCTAAATCCTTGAGAATACAACATGACTTGTGCAATAAGTTGTCTATCAGGACTGGTCATCGCAAGACTTCGGAAGAGTTTCTTTAAATTGTCAGGCAAGTTCGACCTTCCAGCATAACCAGGGTTCATAGTGACGAAGATCGCCATGTCCCGACTAACCTTTACTTGTTTGTTTACCAGTTCAATAGATATGTGAGAGTCTAACACGTAAAGTGGAAAAACACTAATTCAAAGAACCGGTCTAAATATTGGTTAGATAATAATGCAAATGCCAAGAACTTCGAAATAATATAATATAACTAATGCAGATTTAGATCGTGAACTTAAAAGGCGACACATAAATAGCGTCTTGTGCCCATGTGTGGATTAAACCACGCCATTTGTACGTCGTCTTTGACGTCCGCATCTTCAATCTAAATCTGTCTAGCGTCACAACATTTAATCAATCCATGAATGTTTTAAGAAAGGCGCATATAAAATGATAGATACCCTAAACGTTCGCCTGGCTTTGTGAACGTATTCCTGGTAATAATGGGTAGCTCTATCTATGAGTTTATGAATATCTTTTTAAAAACTTTAAAGTGGAAAATAAAGCGTGACCTGTAATTTTACATCATGACTACCCTACTTACCATCACTATCTTTGTGTTCTTTTAAAGCTTCTTGGATTGTTTGAATTTGTTGAGAAACCGCTGACAACATTCTTTCTTCAAGACGGTTGAATTCATCAAAACAACCCCATGCACCGACTTGACATAAACCAACAAAAATACGTCCCATGGCCTGGTCGAGAGAACAAACAACATAACATGACATGACATGGCAAAAAACGACACGCACAGCACAACATAACTAAACGTTTTTATTACTGAGAGCGGGCGGAATTCTCGCTTTCCTGCAATCTGATTGGTTGCAGCAGTAAGCGGAATTTTACGATATTTTGACCGCGGTCCGGAATCCTACTGAAAATTTAAAATTGCTCGCTTTGCTTATCTTTTTGAGGTTTTATTCGAGGTTTTATTGACAAGTTATTATCAGTTAATATGTACCTTGATATGCCTGAGCTAATAACATTCAAATCCCCCAGTTTTTTTGAATAACTAACCATAGTTGAGCATCAAATTGCAATAATCTCGATCTACGTTCACCATGTTTGTATACTCGACCCAGGTCTTCGCGCTGTAAATCTATGCCCCCCGTACAAGATTAACGCGCCAGCCGATTGCAGCAAAAAAAATAAGAGAGTAGGAACATTGTGGGCGTAGCAGCCCTATTAAGAAATCAGATTGCACCATTTTGTATCATGTGACTTTTTCAAATTGTACCAGGCTGATAGGGTTATAATCACGGTAAATAGAACATGTTTGTGCCATATTTGGAAGTATGGGGACACGTTTGAGATATATATTGGAGTTTTACATCACATGCTATTTCCAACTTCAAACGAAAAAAATCCAATGTTCCTACTCTCTTATTTTTCTCTTCCTGCAATCGGCTGGCGCGTTAATCTTGTACGGGGGCCATAGATTTACAGCGCGAACGCCTGGCTCGAGTATATGGGGGCCGTAGATAAATCGAGATTATTGTAATTTGATCCTCAAATATGGTTATTTATTCAAAAAACTGGGGGATTTGGGGCACATCAAGGTACGTTTGCATATGAACTAATTACTCGTTTTAAAGCCCGCGATTATTCATTGCTGTTCTCCTTTGACATTTCTAAAGCGATAAAACTGTAAAGATTCTAAAACACTGATATAAATACAGTAAGATGCAATCAAAAAGTTAATACGAAACACAGTATTATTTCATTCTGTAAAGTATTTGTACTAAATAATAAATTTAAAACTGTAAAACAAATAAAAGTGAAACAACATTTTAACCTGGAAATCAAAAGTTTCATCACAGTTGAAAACAAGAACAAATCTCCCAAGCTGATGTCCCAAAGCTTTGACAGATTCAGTTTTTCCTGTTCCGGCAGGACCTGCAAGAAACAGAAATTCGTAAACATACTGACACGACTTCTTTTCAGTGAAGAAACAAAATCTTGCCCGCGTATTTTTTAAACGACGAAATTAGGAATTTTGATAAAATTTTAGAAATAGCTTGATTTTTAAACATTATCTAGCATACATGTTACTGAAATGGACATTGAATAAGCCAGGGTAGAACTCGATAAAATACTTTCTTAGTTTTGATGCTGTTTTGAAACTATATATCTGCACTAAACGGAATTGTGGAACTATAAGCAGTATAGTTCCAATAAATTAAGCAGTTACTGAAATGTAAAATTTAACGCAAAATTTGCAAATATTAGATGTAAAACTGACATGCATTGAAAAGATTTAGGCATAAAATAGCAACCAGATAACTCACCAAATGGAGATCCTCCCAGTCTTCCTTCAAGAGCTTGAGTCATAGTAAGATAACAACGATCAGTTAACGGCGTTTGAACTAACTTATCTTGAACTCCCAAATATTCAAAACCATAATTAAACTTAGCATTCGCCATTTGTATCGAGAGTTGTTTTAAAACTTCTTTCTGATTTGGGTCAAAGTAAAAACGCATTTCTTTTAACCATTCAAATGACTTTGCACCAAATGTTTTATTGTTCAGTAACGATCGAGTTACATCTCTTTGATGTACAAGTTCGGTGATCTAAAATAAAATAATTATGTAATCAATTCTTATAGAATCTTAAAATCTACGAACGTGGCAGGTAACCTAAAAGCACAGTATTACCACAGCGTAAAAATTCAAATTTACGTTTAAATTTATTCAAATTACTTCAAGAACACCATGAAGAGGTTGAAGAATATAACTTATAAAAAGTCAGTTGAAATTACAATGAACAGAAACATCACGGATCGCCTTTTTTTAATGAAAAAAGCAACAACGTAAAATCTATGTTTGTTAACTAAAATGAAATAGCCTTGTTTTTATGTTACTCTATTTAGCCGTTTTACCAACTTTGACATTGAGCTTGTCAAATTTATGTTTTATGCCTACACATAATTCGTGATGTCGCGAACGTTTTACGTCAAAACTGCAGATAAAAGTTACATGCATGTAGATATATCGTCCGTTTTGCGGGTGACAGCCCAACTGACCATCACCTTGTTTAATACAAGAAGAAACAAATATTGTAAAAGTTTTGAGTATTCTAGATTATAAAGACGTTTAAATGTCTTTAAAATTCCTTATAAAGAATCGAGTCTGACATAGTCTGGCTTCTTTGCCGTGATTAGCTTTTACAGAATTTCCAGGGCTTTTCTTTATAAGGGTAATACGACAATTATTTAATTCGGTTTGGCATGATATCGAGAATTATCAAGGTCTCAGTTTACATTATCCGTTTCAGCCTTCGGCTTCGGCAGATAACAAACTTCGGCCTTTATAATTGTTAACCCAATAATTGTTAATTACTGTGTATAAAACAATTTCTTGTGTAATGCTAAGACGAATTCTTAAGCGTTATCACAAGAACATGCCAAAGGAATATTCACTGACGGTTTAAAATCATACGAACATATTGTAGAAATAATTACCAAATGTTCCAGCTTTCTTCTTCTGACAGCGGGTTGTTCATGAAGAACAGAATCAGCCAAAACATTTAACGTTGCTTCGACAATTCGAAGAACTTTTTGTACAGCGGCTTCACCACTTTGCAAGGCAGCTTCACAATATTGAGACCAAGTAACTTGACATGCAAGAACCACCAATTGAGCCTTAAAAATTATACGAAATATCTTTGTCTCAAAGTAATGACAATGCACAATTGAAATATTGTTAAACAAAACTGAAATATTGTTATACCAAAAAGGATATAGTACTATATTGTGGGCCTGTTTCAAATCGTCCAAAGGAAATATATCGTCACTACTAAAATGGATCGTTTAGGATTTGGTAATGTTGAAAGCATTTTTTTAATATATCTAGATTCCTGCACGGAAATGTTTAACTATCTAACCTGATATTTATCAACCCATTCCAAGTATTTCTCTGCATCAATAGTTTCAGAATGAAATTGGCTAACATCCTGCATTCCTTCTGCCAGTAAACTAGCCAGAGTAACTCGCATTTCTTTTTCAACACATGTTAACCATTCGTTAACTTTTGGATGTTCTTTCAATGACACTGGTGTTTTAAAGACCACCTATATTACAAACATAAACAAGTTTTCAAACTAGCTGATCTGACGGTGAACAACAGGTCTAGAACTAGTAATGGGAAAAAATCCATTTTGCTATTTTTAATCACTTATATCATTGGTTTTCAATGACGAAATTCGCTGAAACTTGGTAATTATGTTTAATAAACAAAATTATAAGTCTGACAT
>JAOBAZ010209309.1:0-10091 GCA_026546875.1 Pteroeides caledonicum
CATAATTTTCAATATATCAGAACACCTCTACAACTTTTTTATGCATCCGGTTTTATTATTACGTATATTCTTTATGTATATACGAGTTTATTTTTATGGAGGGGGGGCATTGGGGGGACACAAAACCGTAATACCGCACAAAAAGTCGTCAAAACCCGAAATACCGTGTTGTAGATGAACAGAATACCGAAACGTCCGAAACTGCTTTCGAAATGTTAGTTTTTTGCGCACCATGTACACTTTGAATATATATGGCTACTAATGGTAATATGATTGTCAAGTTTTCGATCCCAACAAAGTCCACAAAATCCTCAAAGTCCTCAAAATTCAAAAATATCCGAGTTTTGAATGAGTTTTGAGAAAAACGAGTTTTGATTTCAAAACAAGAGAGTAATGCCTCAGGTACACGAGGAGCAAGGCAAGGCGAGAAAAAATATTAAGTCAATATAAGGACAAATTTACCGAATACCGTGTACTAAAATGCCACAAAACCGCGTAACGCACGACTAAATGAAACCGAAATACCGCTTTAAAAATATTTGAAAACCGTAATACCAAAAACCCCAATGCCCCGTTTTGTAAGCAGTAGACAGGTGCACGTTCAGGATTAAATTTGGAGTTTGGAAAATTGTTGGGGGTGCTTAACCCTTCCAGCGCCCCTCCCCCGCGGTCCCTGGAATACCTCAGTTATTATGTAATATTATGTATCTACATCTAACCGCCACGAAATCCCATTTTGGTGGTGTTGTGGATTTAATTTGAAAAAGTTTGATATGTCCGTCTTAATATTTTAGCTTTGTGCGATCTTTTTGTAATTTTTTGGTTCGATAATTATTTGATGGGACTAAAGAGAAGACTAGTGTATGTACTAAGGTGTATTTGAACTCTTTGGCAGCAAAAGAGTTCGTTAATGGCCCTAATAGAACAAAAGAAAAATAAAGAGAATAAAGCCAAAACAATAGAAAAACAATGAAAAGAAAAACATCGCAGTGGCTAAAGAGTTAATAGGCACTTTCTTATTAATATCTTGCAGGACCAGATTTTGATGTACAGCATGTTATGATAATGACTGTTCAGAATATTGGTGAACAAACTCAATCCAGTACCTCTGAGCTTTGTTCCACTGATATTTTTGCTTTAATGAGGTTAGCTCATCCCAAAATGACAAGTATTGACTTAGTTCGGACTCTGGCCCTTCAACCGATTGATGTTATTTTGCTTAAAATGGCGAGTCCTAGAGACGTTGCTTTGGCGTTTGATTGGATTCTAGAAAGAACTTGCAAAGTAACAACAATCAAAACTATTGTTAACACGGTAACTGAAATCAAGTGGAAACATGTTGCCAATAATAAAACGTTGATCAAAATCGCAAAGCAAGTTAATATGAGTACAGTGGAAATTGCATCATTGCTACGGAAGACAGTTACATCACTTCTTTTAATGCCAAACATTCAGCAAGATGCGCTACGCCGAGAAATCAACGAGCGAAAGGTAGTCGAGGTAAATGTTTCTCGCCGCTTGGAGACTTTTGTTTTGCAGCTAGCGAAATTCCAACCTGATTGTAAATTGGATTTGTTGAAACTACGCACAATTCTGAGAAAATATCCATATGAGCGTGTGAAAAACATGGGTGATAACGCAATGAAAAAAATGATTTCTAAGAACCATATTGAAATTTTCATGGAAAGTATTCAACTGAAAAACTTGGGTTTGTTTTTTGGACGGTCCTGGGTGGCGTTAAAAGAGCTTCATTTGCGTGAGATCGTTGTTGATTTGCTTGGTCTTCCGATTGAAATATTGCTAAAACGTTATTCAACATTGTATGAAAGTATGTCCGTTGAAACTACGCTAACTCAAGTTGAAATGTACTGGAATATCTCAATAGACAAGTTGACTCTTATCCAAATCTTAACAGCTTCAAGATTGATGACAGGTAAAAGCAAATATTTTACTCTAAATTACTGACTTTTTACATTGACTGACCATTGAATATAATAATTGAATTACTAAAGAACAAAATGGCGAAATAATTTTTTATTTTAGTAAAGTTTTAAAATACGAGTACTACTTAACATGAATAGTTCCAAGACATTAACCAGCCGTGCTTAAACCGTTCTCGTACAATTTTGGCAACATTTCCAAAATATCTCTTCAATATACCTTCTTAATTCTGCTAACAGTAGCATACCGATGGGCGGGGGGTATTATATACTGATGGAGGTTATAAAACAATAGGGGGGCACCCAGGCTAAAATCCATCGACAAATAGAAGTTAGTAATTAGGGCAAATTCATATCCCGGATGTAAATGCTCCGGAAGTAAATTGTGGATGCCACCAAAATGAAATCACACACGCTGACAATATTTCGGGTTGTTTTGAAACCAATATAAACAAGTTTAAAAGTCTTTGAAATGCGCATCAACAAGAACTTTGTAGCCAATCGACGTGCGACTTTATATCCGGGACGTACATCCTGGATACGAATATGCCCTCCAATTGACAGCTTCAATGTGTTGCCTTTCGTTCCATTCAATTTAGCCTGAATGCCCGCTCTCCCCTTTTATTATCTCTATGGTTTACCCCTTTGGAAATTACTCTTGAAAATTATTGTTAATTGATAAAATATTTTGTAAATTGTCATTTTGTGATCCCGTTGCACAACCTCGTTCGAAAGCGTCATAAATATGACATGGATATTATAAAAAAATCACAAATTTAGAAATCAAAAGTTACAAATAAACCATCCTTCTAAACTTCGTCAAATATTACTTTCTCTTTCCCTTTTAATAAAATGTTGTTTTATAATGGTATCTTTTTAGATAAATATGACTGCAATCTCTGTCATGAAAATTCTGTTGATTACGTACTAAACTGTGAAGTGGTCTGTGTGAATACACCAAGATGTCCTATTAGTGAATGTAATTTAAATCTTATACAAGGACCCTGTAGTTGTGGCATTCAGAAGAAGAAACCACGTCAAGGTTAGCTATAATAATGCAAAATAAAGTAAAAATACTTTAATACCTTAAAACTCAGGAGTGCCCAACGCTCAATTTCTTTCTTTATTTCACCATTATCTTTAGAACTGCTTTCATCTTTACTGTTCTTTTCCTCTGACCCTTCCTCTCTCTTTTTCTTCCTTTTCTTTCCCTTCTTCTTCTGCTTTTCCTCTTCTTTTTGTTGCACTTTTGCATCCTCTCCTTCTTTTTTCTCTTCCTCTTTTTTCTTCCCATATTCCTCTTCCACTTTCTCGTCTACGTCTTCTTTCTCCTTTTCTCCTTCTTCCTCTTTCCACTCTTTTTCTTTTTCGTCAAATTTTATTTTTTCTGTCCGTTTCTTGCTATTCTTCGTTTTCTTCATCTTTTCCTTTTTCTTTTTTTCTTTCCTCTTTCTCTTTCTTTTTTTTTCTTTTTCGTTTTTATTTCACTTTTCCTTTGTCTTTTCCTTTTTCTCCTTCTCTTCTCCTCTCCTCCTTTTCTCCTCTTTCCCTTCTTCTTTGTCTCTCTTCTTCTTCATCTTTTTCTTCATCATACCAGGCTCCTTAATGCATTCCCTTGCCGTCTTTGATTAGCCTCGTTCCTAGGCGCTTTTAAGGAATTATGTGACATGTATGAGTAGTTACTAAGTAGCACACTAAAGGGGGCGATATGTAGCGATTCATCTGTTACATAAACGGAGAGAGGGAAATTCGGCGAAATATTACGTTCAATGATGATATCACATTGAACGTAATATTTAGCCGAATCTCCTGAGCGGTTAACTCACATATTAAACTGAAAACTTTATTTCAATAGAGCATGCAACTTCTTGTTTAAGATGTATTTGACTTTCTCGCTGCTCCACAACATTCGCCAAAGATTTGTCTCAAGTACTAAGGTTAAATTCCATCTAAACAATTGTTGGTGTCTAGACTTGCTCTTTTTTTGTTTTGGATAGATTTAGTGGTATAATACTTTCATTTTAGCGCGATGCTCTTTACCATTTTGTCGGCCATCCTTGTCACCTGCAAGCACCGTTTAATACAATCACCGAGCTATATATTTAACAATTATACAATCAGGCATATGCGACGAGAGCGAATTGTATAACCGTTTTACAATAATATAGTTATCCACTATTATATATGAGAAAATAATTATTTATTTCCATTAAATAATTTAATATACGGTGACTATTTTAACCAATGAAATTGCAGTAACGCTCATATACAGTGGATAACTATATTATAATATGTAATATATAGCTCAGTGATCACTGTTGTTACAGTTGGCGCATTTTAAAATTATAAAAATCTTACGTTACTATAGCAATGAAATGACGTTGAACCAGTGAGCTCGAATTATATAACTGAAGGGAGATCTCGAGGGCGTTCGCAATACCGGTAAATGACGCCAAGTTTATAATTGTAATACGTCATATTTTCCAGTGTTTTTGCTCCGTCTTGGTTTAGTACGTGCGAGACCGAGCAAAAGGACTGGAAATGACGTACTATAATTATAAATTGGCGTCACTCGGCAATTCAAATATCTCCCTCCAGTTATTGTGTTCAACTGCGGCAATCCAAAGATCTCCCCCCGGTTATTGTGTTCAACTGCGTTGAACACAATACCAAGATAAATCAGCCTATGACGTGCAACGAATGTGGCTTTTTGACTATTTTTGAGAAGATTCTTGACTAAATGATAAGGAATCAGTCTCAAAGATAGACCTTATACTTCTATTTTCACATTTTGGTGCCCTACTTCAAACTGGCGCTTGGGGACGACAGGTTTTGATGCAGCCGGCATTGCGCCAGGGCGACAATTTTACCGCCCTCCCTCCCTCGGCACGTCACTGTTTACAAAACAGAGCTATACATAACAGAAAGTCTTACAGAATAGCAAAACATAACAACAGAGTTGAAGAAGGTTTTTAACAAACATATTTCATAGTAGGGAAACCTTAGTCTTTTTATTTTGCAATGAAACAAACACTTGCTATCACGTGAACTATCGCATGCATTTGTAAGAAGCTGCGCGCCAAAATCTCGTGATCAGTGTTCTGATCACGACAGCTGGTTATCACTTTGGTTATCACTACTGACTAAACACTACTGCCACAGCGACAATGACCAAGAAACGAAAGCAAGCGAAAAGGTGTGAGGAAACCAGTCAGAGAATAAAGAAGGAAGCTCAGAAACACAAAGAGTTTTACGACTATGTTTTGCTGAACCATCCCGAACTCTTTAAACTTTTCATGAAGGCAATAATTAAAAAAAAAGGCTCGTCCTTCATAAATCTTCTTGGGCTTGACGTTGAAGAGATGCCGGTTTGAGGAGCTTTAATATAATATTGAAAAAACGGCTCTTTTAAGAGCCACCATATTTATCAAAAGAATACTTCGAAAATACTCTTTACTGCTTCATAGTAATTGCACAACTTTTCGCATGACATGATTGAGTGACCAATATGACCGAAGCCAAATTTAAAAAAGGTTGGTCGTGGTCGTGCCGGGGAAATTTTGAACCATTACCATTATTGGATTATTCATTTCTTTAGAAATTCATTGTTTTTAATTACGGTTTATGAACCTGAAATAGTTTAAGCTGGCTACGCTGCTGATAAATACATAAAATTAAAGATGTAATAAACGTTTATTCAAAGTGAAAGCATACTAAACATAGCTAGTATAATACTACACATGGTATAGAAATAATACACATGGAAAAACATATTCAAAGTAAAAACTCAACGACAAGTGCTCTATAATATTCTGAATATTCAAGTTTATAATATATGGCGTTTGACAATGTTGTTCTGTGTTGAAATTCTCTCACGGTGTTGTCCCATGCCCATGGGTACGGTACTATGAAAAAAACTCGTGTATATATGAAGTCGATAGTAGAGAATTCAAAAGTTGTTTCATCATCTTTGGTCAAATTACTAATGTTCAGCCACAGAGTCATAGTTACTCCAAATTCATCACTCGAACCGCTTTGTTAAATCTCTTGCAAGGCACTTCATTCACGTTGATTTATTCGCTCTAGGCTATGACTATGAGCATCCAAATTTTCCATGCATAGTCATAGAATGTCCATTCAGAGAATATTAGCCTACATTTATCAACTCGCATAAATTCTATACCTCTATTGACTCTAATAAAGAGTGTTTTTCTAAAAAACTCATGCTCAGTCCACGTTCAAACACAAAAAAGTATACTTTGTAACGAAATACAGATGATATTTGGTATCGAAGCAATTAGGACATACACTGACACAGGTGAAGCAGGATTAGTAATGTCCATGATCTGTGATATAGTACATCGAGTATATGGATACCACTTGTATCCCAATTTCATAATTTTAAGTAGATTTCACGAATAAGTATTTTGTCTCATCTTCTAAGTCTAAGTCTCATTTCTAAAACATTACCGTAACAAGGGCCAAACAATTACTGAATTAGTACGTGCAGCCGAATTAATTATTTTAGCCTTGAAATTGCGTTTGTGTACATCTAACATCTAATAGTGTAACAATGATATATTATTATTTAAGATAGTCCTGCTCCAGTTTTCTGTCACAATATCAAATTATGATAAATAAAAAGAGAAATGTTATGCAAGGTTGACATGCAACTGTTTCCCCAACACACAAGAAATATGTCCGTCTACTATAGTGTTTTCAAGAGAAACTCAATATAAATACCAACAACGATAATTTCACTTACTTGTCCTAACTTTTTGCTGTCAATTCATAACGGAAATTCACTGACACAGTGTTTTTTTTGTAATAATGCTGGACATCACGCTACCGGGATATCAACAGCTGAGTTTTATTTTGAAAAACGTTTTAGTGGCACACCGTGACAGGATGGCAAGCGGACAAACATAAATAATAACACTAAAAATTGAGCAAAGCACCGTAAACTTTCGCTAATAATCGATATTTAAAATTGTTATTTGACAACAAAACTTACACTACAGACAGGTTAGTAAAAATACTCTTATTTAATACTTGTTTGTCTATATTTGATATAAAAGATAGCGATATCAATTTCATTGTTTCACAACGTTTTGATGCCAAATTGTTTAAAGTAACGAATGTAACCTAACTAGCATTCAACTTGAAATTGATAGATTGTAAATGGATTTGATTTAGTTTCTCTCTACATTTAATATACAACACCTACGCCACAGATACCTATTTCTGCCTATATTATGCTTTTGCGAGTTTTCCTAAAACAACGGGCGTGAGTCAAACTACAGCATCGTTTTATCTGATTGTGGTCATAAGGAAAACTAAAATGAAGTTTCACGAAGTTTTCAAGCCATTGCAAAGATGTCATTGAACTTTTTATATGTATTTAACTATACCAGTTCTCCGAAGAAGCTGTTGCTTGTGCTTCCGGGTGGGAAGTGAACCATCCAAGTCAGAGAATCAATGCACGAATGTCTTACGTTTATCAAAACGACAATGAAAAGGATTTGAAGGCAAGGAATGGGCAATGAATGCTATGGTTTGGATGCTATAAATAATGCAAATACATACACGTGAACTCCGTTAGAAGCGATTTAACTATACTTTGATTTTGAACCTAGCAGTAGCAGAGCACTTAGTTATTTAGAACATTTTTATATATTTTTAACTATTTCAGTATGAATATATTTTTATAGTTTACGTAGTATTTTTAGTATGTAGCGTGCTTTTACCTCCAATAAACGGTTATTAAATGTAATGTTTGTGTATTTATAGAAGACTGTGAAATAAACTGATGGAAACGTTTGGCAATTTATTATGCATGACACAAGACTATTTTTGATGTATTCTTTTGGCATCACGGCTTTGAAAAGAGCAATAAAATACTGGCTTCCTCGGACACTTCCGATTTTGACTATATATATTTGTTAAATCTTACCTTGAATTTAAGTTCTGTTGCTTTGTGTTGCTGCTTTGTTATGCTAATAAGCCTTTTTTCATCAATGAAGTAGGTCTATTTTTGAAAATGAAATTCCTTCCATTTACTCGAGAATCTTCTGAAAAATAGTCAAAATACGGGCTATCATACCTATATTGTTGCTGTTACATTATAGAGTAGCGCTGGAACGATAAATGAAAAAGTGATAGTGAGGTCTGACTCTGGACTCTGGATCGACAACCTATCCATAACGGCCTAGCCATAAAACAATATTATTACTATATATAGATCAGTGATCATTACTCATTATTAGGCTGCATAATTAAAAAATCACCTCTCATATCCACACTTGTCACTGGTTACTGCTCTATCGCGGTACACATTCCGGGTTGAACCAGATAAAACTTACAGAACGTTTTCTGATCTAATGGTTCAATCCTTTATTACAGAAATCTTATCGTAATTTTTTACTTAACAGTTCTTTCCTTTTTTTAGCAGCAAAGCTCAATCTGTTTATAATTCTGGGAGTGTGCTGTGGTAGTCTTGTAATTATTATTATGACAGTACTTGGTTGTGTTATATTAAAACACCACCGTCAAAATAACGAGAAAACAAGAAAAACGTCGCGTGACATAGAATCCAACGAAAGTAATGCCCAAAAAGATGCTTCAAACAATAATGTTTCTTTCCTTCCTCGAACCAAGACAGTCAACGGAAGTAGCAGTTACGTGGCTTTAGAAGCTTTTGAAACTAAGGAGAAATGCATTGGTAATGGGGGCAGCCTAATTTAGAAATAAAAATCCTCACTGTTACAAAGGGTACGAGGATACGACGTTTGGTGCGGTTACAAAGTAACTGAAGAAACCATGTAACTACATAAAACGTTTTTTTAACAATAACCATATACATACCATGCATACATACCCGTATATATTGTACAAACACATATTTATTACACTGTTTCTTTAAAATGTTTATAAAACGAAAAACTCGACCTTCTTCATTTCCTTACTATTGTGAATGACTAAAGGCATATCGATTTGATATTTCTCATTGTTTATCGTATATGTAATTGAGGTTTCAATAGTAAGACATGATGGCATATGACAACGATGATTACTTTGGCAATACCTATAGAAAGTTTCAAATCACAGCTCATATATGGAAGGTATGGTTAATTGCGCATTATCATTCAAACAAAATAAGTTATACATTACTTTATAATCTTTAAATAGTGATGTTATGAGAGATGTCACGTACAATTTAGTCATTCATGCAGATTAAGTCAATTGTAAGAGTAAAACAAATCAATTGTGCGACTGGTGTTTACTATACGTTAAAAACTAATTTGTCAACACGCTGCGCTGAATTAGGGCGGGACCATTTCTCTAAGACTAGTGCCAAACCGTAAATGAACTTTATATTTCAACACACGTGGTCGTAGTTGAAATCTTGAAGTGCCTATGACACGAAATTTTTATTGTGAAAAGATGTTTTAAATTAATATAACTTTTACAGTTTTTTTTTTGTTTACTCGGTTATTTCTTGAGATTAATGAGGAAAGTTATGACGTCACGACGTTTACCAAATCATTCAATAATTTTAAAAAGTGTTATATCTTTCATTTTTCAAAGATACGCTTCCAAACATTAACATACTGAGATACTTATGTTCCAAAAGTGCCAGTTGAATTTTTTTTATGTAAACAAACTCATTAATACCATGTCGAAATTTTAGTTTTTTTGGTATTCACATTTTTTGAACATATACAAGTCCTAAATGACGTCATCCATAAAGAATATAAATCAAGAAAAATAAATTAGCCTTTCTCACGATGACGAATACTCCGACATTTTTTGGGTACTTCTTTTCCAAACTTGTCAGTGTAAGACACGTTACGGCGACTATTTATAACCTTATAGGTTTATTTAAACTGTAAAAGGTTAGTTTATACTGAAAAGTTAGTTTTCTTATTGTTACAATTGTTCACACCTGTTTTGAAAAAATGAAAGTACCCCAAAAATGGCGTACAGTCGCCATCGATATTAGATTTACAAAAAATAAATACTTTTCCTTTGCTAGAAACAAGTACGTTGTGCCAAGTATGGCACAGCGAAACGTTTTCACAAATAAAAATTTGTACAAAGGCGTTTTCCTGGTAACCATTATTTGTGTAGAACAAAAATGGTTCGCATATC
>JAOBAZ010209420.1:0-10089 GCA_026546875.1 Pteroeides caledonicum
AGTTTCCAAACTATGTACTCCAGTAACTATGATGTGTCTAAATGGCGACCTCTGAATCTATGGAGACCGCCATCTTGATTTGTGATGACGTAACTTGGCTGCTTGACCAGTTGGTAACCACCAATTTATTTCTCATAACTATTTTTATTTCTTATAAATATTTATTTCTTGCCAATATTTTTCTTTCGTTTCATGAAACTGACTGGCCGAACAATTGTCCGGCCAATTTATTTTTTATGGTCATTAAAATATCACCATAGCGCTTGTCATTGATCAGTCATTACTCACTGAATCTTGAAATGATGAAAATGATACAATTAATAATGGATGAAAACTATTGCGGAATTTGTCAAGCAACCGAGTTACGTCACCAAAAATCAAGATGGCGGTCCCCATGGATTCAGAGGTTCAACTTCGAAAGTAAATTACAAATGAAAGATAAAGTAAAGATAAATTTAATGCATATAGATGTTTATTTTCCTTCATTTAGATGTATTTAGTTGATATTTGTTTGTAGAGTGGAGGATTTCTTTAAGGTAGTTTTTGCGCCAACGTGCACTTTTCAAAAAATTTCTGCAAGTTGCGATACGTTTAACTTAACTCAACAGTTTAACTGAATAGTAAAGATTTGTGATATTTATTGCGTAACGTGAAGTGGCAGCTGTGATACTTTTATAGCAGTAGAATTAATATATATATATATAAATATAAATATAAATATAAATACATTTGTTTTTCCCTTGACTGTCTGGGGAATACACATGTGAAGTTATTTTTATTATGGCAAATAAAGTTTGTGTAAGAGTGTTTGGTGTTTTGTTTTTAATAAAGTTAGTTGAGAGCATTGAATGATAACTATAATTGGAAATGCTGGTGACAAGACGTACTTGAAGTCCATGTCCGAGAATTTTCACTTTTGTTCCAAAAATCGGCCGAGACGATTCGAACAATTTGCAACAGAAACAGCCAGAGATACTTAACTTTAAACATGGCAAAATCTCGTTTTTTTGAGAGCTTGGCCGGGAGAAAAAGATCCGAATCTAGCTTGTGACGACAGAACGGGAGCCTCCGGTATTTGATTTCTAATGTTTACCATGTGTTGGTGAATGGTTTGACAAAAAGGTAGATTTTCAATAAGCGAAGTTTTCCGACCGGATTTAAAATTTCTTTTTCAAAATCTTTCGAGTGGCACCTATGATGACCTGTTGAAATGTACAATAGAAATATATTTTCGCATGTCTCAATGAATAATTAATTAAGGCAAGTTTCGATGGTGTTTGAGCCGAAATAAGAAAGTTATGATGGGGAGAGGCGGAATTTCCTCCCCCCTCCAAGTTAAAAGAGCTCAAAAAAATCCCAGGCTGGATAGCGTTAAATAAGTTTCAAACTTGATAGTTTGAAACTTATTTCAGCGAAAACTTTGGAAACTTTCAAAAAATTGAAAGTTTCAAATTCTTTTCCATACGTCAAAAGTCGGGCTGAAAATTCTACATGTAACCAGCCCCTAAGTCATGGGAATAGCTAGAAGGTGCTATTTGTGACTGGTGAAAATAGAAATCAAACTTTTCTGAGAATTTAGGCAATTAAGGCTACACCTTATTTTCAATTCGCTCGCGTTTCCCGTGGATATCTCGCGAAGTTCGGAATCATTCGGAATGTGTTCGATAAAAAGGGAAGATCATGGCGATTAGAAGGTGTTCATTTCACTATTCATTTGTTTACGAGCGCATTTATTCAGCACAATAATGGAAGACCTAAAGGAAATACAAGGAATTCTAAAACCAAATGAGAAATGTGCAAGTGTATCCTTTATTAAATAGATCGTGAAGGCCTATTTTGCTTAGTCAAATTTCAGTTGGTTTATCATCATTAAACGAAATCAGCTGTTCTGTATTGTTAGCGTATTGTCAAGCTTGCAAAGCTTTGAAAGGTAATGTATTACTATCACTTTCTATATACCAATTTGAAAAGAAGTATAATATTGTGTCGATATACATAAAATAGATTGTTTTGCGTATTTTTTCCCTCTATTAGAAAGTGTAAATTTATAATTAAATGAATTGTTTACTTAGATGAGTTAGAACAGTTCTAACAGTAACAGGAACTCCATTAACATAACAATTTATCTAGTTCGAGTTGCTATGCGTTGAAATCCAAATAATTCAGTCTCTAAGTAATATATACTGCATTCTGTTTCTGATACACTGCGTGACAGAGAGATCAGTTTGAATTTACACTTATTTCCTAAGCCGTAGACGTTCCCAAACGTTTTATTTGATCAGTTGGAAATTTTTTAGTTATACCAATTCATTGATTATAAACCACAACAGCAACTTTCCTGTTTCCAATTTTCTCAGCTGGCTAAGGGATTGGTTGTCATTTCTCCACAGCAGTCATCTTCACCTGCCTTGCTTACTTCCACAATCTTCCCAATACCTGACTGCTCTAATGTCCACACAGTCGGACACCATGTTTAACTTGTTATTGCTTGAATATCACTTTGGGAATAGAATTAAATTTTTGCGTTTCCAAATATTTGCAAACTAAACTATAGAATGCCAGCCCACTTTTTTGGGTTTTTTTTTGTTAATGCTCATACTGTGACAACAAACACTTAAAGATTTTAGTTTCCGTAATTGAATACTCTTCCAACTCAACAATATTTCTCCACAATGTAGGTGTGATAATGCAGTTACTATAACCCATGTACCACAGGATGGCAGTAACTGGCCACTTAACAGGTTTTATTGCGTACAATGCCAGGAAATGTTACTTGTCAGGGGAAAACTTCCCACTAGCAGTGGGTTAATTAGTAAAATGCAAAATGCTCAGAAGTATTGCTAGGAGGTTATGGCATTGTGGGAAATGAAGAGTTTGTTGGAGAATGGAAATTGAAATAGGTTGAGATAATTGAGAATGAAGAAATAGAGAATGGGAATTGAATGTGTGTTTGATGTTGTGAAGTGAAATATGTTGAGATGATTGAGAATGAAGAAATTTAGAATGGGAATTAAATGTGTGTTTGATGTTATGAAGTGAAATATGTTGAGATAATTGAAAATAAAGAAATAGAGAATGGGAATTAAATGTGTGTCTGATGTTGTGAAGTGAAATAGGTTGAGATGATTGAGAATGAAGAAATAGAGAATGGAAATTGGATGTGTGTGATGTTATAAAGTAGAATAGGTTGAGATAATTGAAAAGAAAGAAATAGAGAATGGGAATTAAATGTGTGTTTGAGGATGTGAAGTGAAATAGGTTGAGATGATTGAGAATGAAGAAATAGAAAATGGGAATTGAATGTGTGTTTGATGTTGTGAAGTGAAATAGGTTGAGATAATTGAGAATGAAGAAATAGAGAATGGAAATTGGATGTGTATGATGTTATAAAGTAGAATAGGTTGAGATAATTGAGAATGAAGACATAGAGAATGGGAATTGAATGTGTGTGATGTTGTGAAGTGAAATAAGTTGAGATGATTGAAAATGAAGAAATAGAGAATGGGAAATTAAAATAAAGGATTGTAACCCTGAATTTCTTGTTTTAGCATTTCTGTTTCATTTCTTCGGACAGAGTGAAACTATAATAACAAAAGTCAACAAATGGTTTCCAATATACCCTTTCGATAATTATGTTATGGATGGGTTTTTGGCCTGGGAGCCTTGCTGTCGTGAGTAAAAGACGCAAAGCGATTGGCTAACGTTTCATGGGAGCAAGGCTTCCAGGCTAAATGTCATAATTATCGAAAGGGTGTATTGGGGAGTGAAAGGGGTTAAAGTCGCTAATTCATCTAATATTAATAATAAATAATAATAATGCCATATGTTTTGATACATCAGTTTAAGAGTTTAATCCATTGCTAGTAGAGGTTTACCATGGGTGACCATTCATGAGAGCGAAAGTGTATGAGTTAACAGGTATCATGTAAATTTGGCTTGTGGTGCAAAAGAAAAATAATTACATAAAATGTGTTCTTAGTAGGATGATAGCTGTGTACAAAGTTAAAATATACTATATACATTCCCGGCAATAGAATAAATATTGATAAATACAAGATGTTCAATAATTTATTTTATTCTGACAGTACTTTAAGTAAGCAAGTTATTGTACAGCTGGAACAATGCAAGTGAAAAATATTGTTATTCCCGTTACTGTACTATTTAAATCGTCCTTGATCGTGGATTGGTTAGAGCATCAGACTAGTAAACCAAAGGTCATGAGTTTGATTCCCAGCTACGGCTAAGGAATTTTTTGCTTTTCCCAGTATGGTTTGGTTTATTTGGAGAGCACCCTTATTTATGTTACACCTGAGTACAAAAAACGTTCTCATTACAACAGGCTAAAACGAGAGAATAAATAATCCAGTTGCAAGAAACTATACAGTCAATGCATTGCTTTTTAGTTTAGTAAAGCTGTAATGTTACCCTACAACCTTATAATATAAACTATGTAATATCAAAGAACGTTTCGTTTTAACTTTCGATGTTTCGTTGCCAATAAGATCTTCGCTTCATGAATAAAAGTTTTTGTTTTATTTTAAATAAATTTGTCGCATAAATGAGAATTTCGTTTTATATATACGTATTTCGTTTTATAATTTTGGATTTTGGTTTTATATTTGTATGTTTCGTGTTATCTTTTTGTAATAAGTTTTTTAAATATTGATCCCGCTATAACATTTAACTTTTCGTAATTTTGTCCGCCTTGGCGCGACATACCAATTCAACAAACACATGAACAATGTAAAAATTGGACATAATTATTTCAAAGTACTCTTTTGTTCATGTGATATGAGGGACAGTCGTGCACACAGTAATTAAAGAAAATTTGGTATATCTTTGTCACCGCATCGATCCAAAAAATGCTCTCCAAACACCTGCGTACGCGCCGATGAAGATGTCGGATTGTATGCCCGACAGAAATCCTCAGCCATTAACTGTACATTTTTGAAGCGCTGTAAGAAAGATGTCAACAACAGAGTTAAAAGAACTTTATCATAATGAGCCATCTGTTATTCAAAGATCAAAGAGCCACCAGTAAAAAGCCAGTATTATACAGAGGCCAACGAGTAACCTGATTAACAAAATTGGCATTACAATACAACCACTGATCTCATAGTACACTGGATACAGCTTCCTCACCTATCGAAAGTGAAACCCGAGCACAGAATAGAAAATAAACAGAAGATCAACTCAAGTCGGAACCTTGGAAGTTGGTGTCCTCACGCATATCACATTACGCATGTTGTCGGTCATTACTCTGGCCAACAAGCAAGCTGAACTGTCTAGTTCGCCATTATTCTGGCCAGTAAACTGTATGAAATATAGGAGGCACATTGTACGGCTGTGGTGGCCTTCTGTTTTTCCCTATTCTGTAGCCAGAGTTAATGAACATCCGGCGAACAAATTCAAAAGAATCGATACACTACGCGAACCAAAGGAAGGTTCTTTTTGGGTAACCATGTATTTTAATGGTTAGAGCTTCAGTTTTTATTAGGCTGTAGATCAATTTATTTGCATGCATTTTAATGGTTAGAGCTTCAGTTTTTATTCGGTTCTAGATCAACTTTAGTGCTGTGAACTGATAAGGACGGCGATGAGGTTGTCTTTTTTCTCTGTTTGGTCCCCGAAAGTTTATTACTCTGGCTTCAATTTCGTTAAGTGAGGAAGCTCTGTGCAGTGTGCTATGAGGTCAGTGAATACAGTACAAATCGTTTGTATTGTCTAAGGTTAGAGCAAGATTCGAGTCAAAGTGGTGATTGTGAATGAGCGATTCGTTGTTTAAATATTTAGTTCGGTGGTGTGGTTTCTGTGAGTGTAGAGCCGCCTTCATCATCGCATTGGCGGACACAGGAGTTCGAAAATTTTGTATCTGTTACTATTGTCTAAGCATTTCTTCCAATTTCGTAAGATTCGTTTTGCAGATATTAAAAACAGTGCTGATGACGTGACAACTTATCTCAATTGAATAATTGATTAGACAAACATGAATATATCTTAAATAAGATGAATTATTGAAAGGAACCTGCAAGCTGTCTTTCTGTTCATTGTGTGATTTTTTCTTATGGTAAAATAAATGCAACATTTAAATTGCCTATATGCAAAAAAAAATTACTTTCTCAATCGAAAGAAAATTAAAAGCTCTAGTTTACTTATTCCACAAATTTTTGATCATGTTCTTCGGTACAGAGTTAATTGTGTTTTCTTTTGTGCAGTGTTACTAAAGTGACATAATGAGTTCGATAATAAGTTGCTTTTAAATAGAGTATATTAGTCGCTATTATAATTTATTATTGGGAAGTTTAAAAGACAGACAATGAATTCAAGTTTATGTAATCTGAAAGAAATAACAATAATATATAACATAAATTTAGTGTTCTTTCATATCTTGTTTTGTTAGCAAGATATCTAAGTTTAAGGAGTTGTCTTGTCCGCCATCTTGGATTAAATTTTGACCTCATTTAGTGACGTCATTGGCAAGGTAAACAAACTAAAACCTCTCTATAAGCAACATATTTACAGGTAATAATATTGCATAATATTGATGTACAGTAGTGGTAAACCAATCATATTTTACTCTTGAAATATTCTGTGGTTTTCAAGACGAAATTTGTAAGTTACCCTGCCAGTGACGTCACATGTATATCCGTGAATATCTAAGATGGCGGCATGGGATCATCTTTAAGTGAGAATATCTTGATAACCAAGCAAGATACGTGCAAGTTATAAGAACCCATTTTCCATAATTTTAAGTACTATTTCCAACACGCGTAAGGGTGCGTGAACTAAATTTCTAAATCGGACAAGATAGTTGAAAATACGAGGCGAAGCCGAGATTTTTTAACCGGCTTGTCCTTATTTTGACATTTAATTCAACCACGCTTAAAAATGTTGGAAAAAGCTTCTCAAACGAACCAATATTTTGCGAGAAAATCTAACTTGAATTTGGCTGGTGTTCTAGAAGTAAATTTTTAAATACAGTATTAAATATGCATTTCTTTTCTTCAGGAATTACTAATGAGCTTGAGAAGAATTCTTTCAATACAATTTCAAATGTTTTAGTTGTTGAACCTTAACTGTGTGTCAGTGTATTAGAGGGAGTATTGTTCGAAACTTGGAGAAATACAAGCGACTTCTTGCCTTGATCAAACATGGTGGATTTGCAGCGTACCATTTTCTAACAAAATTCATTTAAAATTTTTATTAAGAATCAAATATACGTCTGTATGAGTACCACAATTGGAGAAATGCTAAAGAACCACTCGAGTTGGAGATTTAGAAGTTCGATATCAGCAAAAAAATTTTTTTATTGTCTTAATGGAAAGATCCTTCAAAATGGTGTATAATAGGTTTTTACAGTATCTTTATATCTTGTTCAGCTTTTTAAATACTTTCATATCAAAAGTAGTATGTCCTCGGCTATCTTGAATATTTATGGTTAGGCAGAAACGTTACAAACAAGGTCTAAATTTCAAGGCTTTTAAGGCTTCCTAATAGCTTTTTGCTGTATTTTATACGCAATACATTACACAAAAGTCTTTAGAAGTGATCGTGTTTGCTAAAAACGAACTTATTTTGAAGTATGTGATATCTCATTATGCAATATGTTGCATCACATGGTTTCACAGCACAAAAAAGAAACTTAATTATTTGAAGAAACGAAACACGGAAAAGAAAATCTGTAAAAGAAGTTACATTCCAATTTTAAATAATCTTTTGAATGAGACAATAAAAATTTTCGTTTCATATACACTTTAAGTACAAATCTTGTTACATTATTATTTCTACAATAATAAATAATTAATAGATTATTAATTAATATAATGATTATAATAAATTAAAACTTAATAGTAATTTTAAGTACAAATCTTGTTACATTATTATTTCTACAATGGATTCCTTAAAGATGTTCGACATTGGTTCTTCTGTTTAAGGCTTCCTTGAATAAATTTTCGCTTTTTTCCGCTTACATTGCGTAGTTCGAGTTGCCTGAGCCCAATGTAAACCAATATAGCCTAACTGTTAGAACACTGAGCACAAATTACTTACCCAAATAAAATTTTAAAGTTCTCTTTTTTACATGTACCTTATCTCATTACTTTTGTAGAAAAACTTTGATGGCCAGCGACATGCTTTACAAAACGCCGTTTTTGTTTTTAATGGATTTCCATGACTTTTTTTGTGTCTTTTTTGTTTCTTTTTTGTCTTAGTCTTTTCATTTACAGCTACCCAGACGATCGTCCATTAGCCAGTCATTTACAAGTGGAATACGCTTTACCAGTTAACAAAGATTTCTCTGTTTCCGTCGGTAAATAAAAATAATAACTTTTATTTTATGACAAGTGTTTCTCAGCGATCCAGTTACGAGAATAGATCGTTTTGATTGGTTCGTATGTCGTCGGTGAACCACAGTACAGGTGACGTAGGTTTGGCGGGAAACCACAGGCTGGACTGGCCTTGTTACTGGAATATATGGTTAGAAAACTCAATTACAATTTAAAAGAACTCATTATCTATGTTATTTTCTACGTGTATTCAAAACTATGGTCGCTTCGGCCTCACGTGTGTCTCCCTTCTTACCCAAACAACCAGTAATACCCGTTTACACCAAGGCGAGAGTTTCCAGATTCGTGACAAAACCGGAATCTTTTATTAGCGGATTCATGTTGCCATTTACACATGGAGCGCTGAATCCAATAGTAAATCTCCTCAGTTTCGTTCTTTATCCGGAAACTTTGAATCCGGACAAAAAAGTAGTGTAAATGGCTGTAAATGGGAATTTTAAACCAAAATCTTAAGCAAAGAAGCACGAGCCAAAACGAAACTGGTCCTCGTGTCCTCTATAAACGAGTTACTCAGTAGAAACATATAAATTCTCAAATTCCCGTAAGGGAAACGGTCATAGGTAACATCTGTTTTTCTTTATAATTTCATAGAACGTGATTCTGAGACGATCCAGCCTTATGGTAAGTTCATTTAATTTTTTATCCAGCTTTTGCTAGTGTTACTCGATCCCTTTCGAAATTATGAGATACCGACTTGCTCTTTTCCGCTTTTAATTCACTTTTGACAAGCATTAGAACATATGCTATTTCTATGACCCTTTTGATTGGCTGAGAAGCGTGCTCCCAAACTCGATGATGCATGGGTGGGGATGATGCGAAAGTAGCCGTGTGGATGGCGCGCAGGTAAGACGGCGCATAGCCTGCACATACGTGCGCTCCCTTCTCCGTCTTTTATCGAAGTGACGTCATAGAATAAGAAGTAATACAGAAGTCCCACTCGTGTCGGAACCTTTGAAGTTTTTGTCCTCGCGCATATCGCATTACGCATGCTGTCGGCCATTACTCTGGTCAGTTAACTACATGTTAATTAACAAAACAACCAATAAACAAGTTGAACTGGCTAGTCCGCCATTACTCTGGCCAGTAAATTGCATAAATCTGCATAAAATATTGGGAACACGTTGTACGACCGAGTGGACCTTCTGTTTATTCCTTATTCTGTGACAACGTGTATGATGTGATGCGTCCTCTTATACTGTTGGGTAAGACCGCTGTAAATTGTCTCAAAGCACAAACCTTACTAACCAAGAAGAGGGTTTCCGTAGCGTTTGGCGTTGGTCACATGATCCCGCTTACCAGGATGAAATGACGCATGAGATACTTTTGATGTATGGAAATAAGTTGTGGTTAATGTTTTAACCCAACTGTGTTTACCTTCATTGGAAAGATTTCAGAATTCATCTATTATAAAACACAGTTTAATGACACGAGTCATTTCGTCAACGTATGGTGTCTTATTAACATGATTCTAGTGCTGGGATATTTGTTTTAACGTCGGCACAGTTATTTTTTCCCATACATCAAAACGACCTCACGCCTCAATGAGTCCCGGCAAGTGGGATCATGCAAACAGCGCCTTAAGCCTGCCGCACACCGTATTTTCGAACCATGTTCAACCAATCATACTACTTAACTGCTTATATGACTGATTGTTCAGCTTGATTTCTTACTCCCAAATGACAATCAGCTAAGCACAAAACTCCAGTGTGCGGCAGGCCTTAGTCAGAGTAAAATCGGTTTAGTG
>JAOBAZ010209642.1:0-10088 GCA_026546875.1 Pteroeides caledonicum
TTTATATATTTTCATTGTTCATCTTTTCAAATAACCGAAACCGAACCGAACCGAGGTTTTTTCCTTTCAAAAAAACCGAAACCGAAACCGAGAGAAAATTTTTGGAACCGCACAGCTCTACTGTGTATATTCCCCCCTTTGCCCAAGGAAACAATATCAAAGTTGGAATATTCCCCCTCCCTCCCTCCCTCCCTCCCTCCCCAGAAACCACACTTTTTTACATGTTTGGCTAGGCCGAAACAGCGTTCATTTCAGACAGAAGTACAACAAAGTTTATATTAAAAAACACTTGCATTTTACAAATAAGTTAACAGAGCTTATCTGCCTAGGTATACATGTATCTCTGTTTAACTCTTTCCTTACTGTGTGCCACCTGCTATAGATTGTACTCTGTCGAACAAAACATTACATGATTTTACTTTCCTAGACCTCTCCCCTATGCCACTACCATTCCTGTTCTCCTTTTTCCCTATCTTTCCATTGCCGTATGTTGATATCTCTTCTTTAACCTATGTGCCATGGTGCCAGCCACAAACAACCATTTTTAACAACTTTGACTCTGGCTAACACCAGATGATTTTTACTTGCCCAGGGAAAACCCCCTTTAATCCAAAGGGAATGTAGGAAAACACTTTTAAAGATGGTGTTTTATACAATTTTTGTAGGTGGTATTAATATTAAAAAGACTGTGGATCTAAAACCAGGTGTTAAATGTTGTGTGATTGGAACATTATTTAAAAAGATGGAATTGAAACCAGTTATTTTAAAAGAACTAAGTGTGGAGGTATGGTTATTGTTGTTTAAATATTGGTTCAGGACGTCTGATTAATTCATTAATTAATAAATTATCACAGATGTTGAATCTTGCCATATTTCAAGCTTCCTGAGAGCATCCATGGTTTGAGGAATGCTTTAAAAAAAGCAGTTGAAATTTTGAACAATCTTTTACTGAATTAATGGGTGATTTTTTTAATTTTAATTTTTCAATATTTTGTCAGCATAATATTGTGCCTCAGCCTCCCAGAGCGAAGTATGTCGAAGAGCACGATGAATTATTACTGGAAGATGAATCCCAAAGAATGAGATTAACAGGAAATATTCCTGTGGACAAGTTGATTACTGGTATAAATAAATTGTTTTTTTTTATTTATGCTAACCCATTCACAACAGCAGTAAATGGGTTACGGTAATTGTATAAACCCATTAAAGTATAGTTGATATACTGCAGATTATATACAGCGTAAACACCTTGAATAAATTACATTAAACCTGTGAAGAAGTCTCGTAAAATCTCCATTGGAAATCTCTAAAGTAGATAAAATCTTGTTGGAAAACCTGATATTTTAAGTGAAACTATATTTTAAGTGTACGTTATAAACCTCAAACTTGGGTTATAGGTCAGTTATTGTCCCTCAAAGCCTTTTGCTTCTCAGGTCTATAACTGACGTACAGTATAACCTGCCTTGTCGATTTATAAGCTATACTTATAGCCCATATCACAGAATAAAGATCTAGACATATGCAGTTTACTCAGGGCTGCTGAGGTTGACCAGCCAGTTCAGCATGCTTACTGGCCAGAGCACACAGTTTCCTGGCCGCAAAACATAATGCAATCTGTGCAGGGACAAAAACTTCAAAGCTCCGACAGGAGTGGCCCTTCTGTATATTTATTCTGTGTCCAGACATTCTGCACTGACAAGTAACATCATTTGGCATATTAGACAAAGTAAAGTACTTAGAGTGGCCTATAAAGGGTTAATTGCTGTCAGAATTGTTTTAAAATTTTGCTTTTTTTCAAATTTCATCATTATTTAGGACTGATTGTAGCTGTTTTGGGTTTTGAAAATGATAGTGGTAAATTTGAAGTAGAAGATTATTGTCTATCTGGCCTACCTTACCAAGAAAGTCCAAAAATTGATGATGTTCTTTTGAATGGAGAAGATAGGTAGAGTGACAGATACTGGGAAAAAATGATTTGAATACAGTAACATGCAATTTTTTGTAAGAACTTAAAACACTCTATGCACAGAAATATTATATTTCTGTTAAGGCATAAAAACTGCCCAGCAATTGCCTTGTTATTTTCTCCTTAAGAAATATTTTTAGCTCCACACCAATTTTTGTCAAATGAGACGTGTGAGACAAAGATGTTTGGTTAACAGACACTATGGTTTTTTATGGTTGTGTCACTGACAAGAAGTTTTAATGTCAACAAAACATTTCATTCTAATTAACCCATGCACAATGGTGCCAACTGCAAATGGCCACGTAACTTATTCTGGCTAGTGCCATATAATTATACTTGCCCAGAAAAAACCTCCACCAGTATTGGGTTAAATATAAAGTAGGCACAAATGTGGAATATTTAGCCCATTGTTGTATCTTGTTATTTTTTTCACATAGATACGTGGCTTTAATTTCTGGTCTTGGTTTTGGGAACATGAGTCAGGATTGTCTTCAATTACAAATGTTTGTTGATCTTGTAACTGGGCAACTTGGAAGTATTCAGGTAAGAAAATTGTGAAATATTGGGGATGGATTTATTCAAATACCAAGAATCATATTTTTGTTTGGGGGTGGACGGTACCACTACCACCCCCTTTCCCAGGGTGTGGTACTGTAAATTTTATAACCTTACAAAATCAACCTGCAAGCAGGGTGCTTCTGTGTACCAGTACCTACAATTTCGTGAGGAACAAAACAATTTCAGCTTTAATAGGTTAGTGCCAGTAATTATTATTACTGGTAATAAATATTACTGGTAGTTGACAGTTGACAGAGGTGAAAATTTTTTGGAAAGATTGTCAGCCTTACAAGATTAACCTGCACAGAGGTGGTCAAATCTGCTTACAATTCAGGGATGCATGATAGGCTATTGTTTATATTATCTGGGGGTTGCAAATGTTTTTGAAGGGTCTGCATCCCCATCCATTTCACAAAGTGTTACAAAATAATTTTCATTTCATATTCTTATTGCAGGACCAAAATACTTATGCCAATGTTGTTCGTGTAATTATTGCAGGAAATAGTCTTAGTCAATGTACACAAAATAAAGAGAATGAAACAAAGGTTGGTTACACAACTTAAATGTATACCTCAGTAATGCTAAGTTGGACAAAAATGGTTTCTTGGTTTAATTCCCCTATGAATGAAGGACCATTATTTGCATAGTATTCATCTTCATCCTTAGATTAATTTTTTATTTCAATGTGTTAGTGCCATCTTCAGTTCAGCCTAATTTATCATAGTTATTGGAACGCATTATCTTTGTCAATCTCGGTTTATGCAATTTCTGTGCACCCTCATTATTACATGGCAATAATATTTTGGAGCAATCAACCAATTTTAAGCAACAGTGCTTAAAATTCCCATTGTACAATCTCAATGGTTAGTGCTTTTCCAAATCAATCTTATTGGTTGTTTACCTCAATGTTCAATAGACATGTGATCACAAGGTGCATAAACTTTCATAAACTTAGACAATAACAAGATAATACAGTTAGTAACTGGATTTTTTGTTATCCTGGATTCCTGGTTGGGTATAACATTCTTAATTTTGTCACCGTGTTCAAAAAAATAATAAATTGATACAACCATACCTTTAACTCCCCTGTTTTTGTTGCAGGCCAAATATCTCACTAGAAATATTGTTGCAGGAAGTGTTGAGGCAACGAAGAATCTTGATGATTGTCTTGCTCAGTTGGCCGTAAGTGATTTAATTTGTCAGGTGTTTCTTAACAATATTATTTTAATGCCCTTTTCACTGGGACTGACTGGTGGGTTTTCATAGAGGTATACCCTACATTATCCTATCATCATTCACATCCATTTCATTGAATTCTTTTTTGGCCCTTGTAGTAAAATTTTCTCTCCTAAAATATGCCTCCAAAAGTCATGTTATTCCTTATTTTACTTGTCCAAGTTGTCCAGGGAAAACCCCCACCTCCAAGAAATTAACCCATGCACCATGGTGCCAGCTGTAAACAGTGACTTCACCAATTGCCCACAGGGTAATTTCCCTGGGTGAGTAAACTTTTCAGGTGTTAGCCCATAGTCGGTAGACTAGATGGTCTGGAAACTCGATAAATTTTGAATAGAACTCATTATCTATGTTATTGTCTAGGTTTATGCACGTTTGTGCACCTTCGTGATCACGTGTCTATTGAATTTTGAGGGAAACAACCAATAAGAATGATGACTTTGAACAATAGAGATTTAAAGCGCTGTTATTGGTTTATCGTCTCAAAATACAATTGCCATGTGATGACGAAGGTGCACAAAGTTTGCATAAACTGAGATCAACATAGATAATGAGTTCTATTGAATTTTTAACAAGCTTCCAGACCATCTACTCTACTGACTATGGTTAGCCAGAGTAAAATCTGAGCAGCCAGCCCTGCAACACAGGGTTGATATGTTACCTTTGATTTTTCAATGACATGCTTGAACCATTCAGGATTTCTTATACTTGGCAGGCTTGTGTACCAATTGATATAATGCCAGGTGAATATGATCCAACAAATTATGTCTGGCCTCAGCAACCACTCCATCCATGCATGTTACCCCAAACAAGAAGATATGAAACACTACAAACTGTCACAAATCCATATGATGCCACTATTGGAGGGATAAGGTAATTGTATAACATTTGATTGGTTATGAACAACACAAGAAACAATATAACTGAATACCAGTAACAGCTACAGTTACATACCGGTATATAACTGACATACCGGTATATAAACACTCTAAAAACAAATATCAACTAAATACTTCTAAATGGCATATCAATGATTTGTAATTTACTTTCAAAGTAGAGCCTCTGAATCCATGCGGGCTGTCATCTTGATTTCTGATGCCATACCTTGGTTGCTTGACATATTCCTCAATAGTTTTCATCCATTAATTGTATCATTTTCATCATTTCAAGATTCACTGAGTAATGACTGATCAATGACAAGTGCTATGGTCGTAGTTCACAAACTACAGTAAACAAATTGGCGGTTATAACTACTGAGTACTGGTAAATAAAAAAAATTCAGAAGCACCAGACATAATCACATAATTGGTTGATCGTATATATGAATGAACTATAATTTAAACTTCTGTGTGTAGAGGACTGCTGTGAATGTTATAGGCCAATAAACCCTTTAGTAAGTGTGGAAAATGACCATAAAATGTTGTTTTTGTACTGTTTCCTTGCAACTTACCCAAACATTCTATTTTCAACATGTTACCATATTTGAAATGCATTATGTTTTATATTTTCCTAAATTGTCAGCCAGCACCGTATTTTGTCCCTAAAAGTGAAAGTATTCCAGGTTTTTAGTTATTCCATTATGTTGTAGGATGATAGGAACATCTGGTAAGAATGTCAATGATATATACCGATTTTCAGGACAAGATGACAGACTGGAAATTATGAAACTGACCTTAGAATGTGGACATATAGCACCAACAGCCCCAGATAGTCTTGGTATGTGTACCAAAGATTTGTATGGTTTTATGCAAATAAAATTTTTATAGACACTTAATTGGATTTATGGTATTATAGTATGGAAAATCCATGAATGAATTTGAAAATGAATTTGTCATCATGATTTATGAAACTTACACTGATGTGACTTACCAGTATTTATTTTTAGGCAGCTACCCTTACTATGATAAAGATCCATTTGTGCTGAAAGAATGTCCTCAGGTCTATTTTGTAGGAAATCAGCCTGAATTTGCATGTGATGTTTTGAAAGGTTTGTACATACTGTGTACTGTACATAGAGTACACACATAAAACGTCCAAGTTGCATGCGAGATGTGTTCACAAGCCTTGTCGAGACTTGTTGACTAATTGCAGCAACTTGTTATCATGTTGTTAACATGATATCCACAAGCCTGTAGCAACTTGATGAACTGACAACGTTGTTACAACTTGATAACCAGCTTACACCAAGCTTGTTCCAAATGCATCCTGCTGCGGCTTGAGATTTCTTGGTGTGTACCCTGCTGTACCCCCCTCTCGAGGATGCAGCAAGAAATGTACAGGATATACTGTACATATATTAGCTAGATGAGCACTGATGTACCCCTGGATCAGTTACAGTACTGTACATGTACGTTTTCTTACTTTATTGTGCCTGTAATATTTTGGTAGATGACCATAAGATAGTAATGTACATGTAATAAAATGTTAGTGACTTTATAAAATTATTTTAGATTTGTATTATGGTTTACTTTGACATTATGCCTTTTTGAATATGCTAGGCAATAACATTCATTAAAAGACAGAGGTTTTCTCCCAGATTTGAGTTGGTGCAATGCTGTCTGAATGGAGAGCAGTGTGTGGTAATTTTTGCAGTAGCTACACAAAGGGTAGAGGATGTACCCCCCAAAAAGGGGGCTGACATACTGTAATGTATGTACACTAGGTTGTAAATATTACCAGTATCAAAGGCTTTATATAAGCAGATACATTTGACTGATGTGCCCCCAGGGAAATCTCCACTACCTTCCCTGTCAGATGAGCATTGGTCTGCCCCTGGTCACATGCACACACTGTGTTTACCTATATTTTTAAAAGCTTTAATTATTTCTTTGCAGGAACAACTGGCCAAAAAGTCACAGTGGTTCTAGTACCAGATTTTTCCACTACTGGTTGTTGTGTGCTGGTAAATTTACATACATTACAATGTCAACCGGTTACCTTCTCATCAATATTGAACCATAAAGATAACAACCTTCATGAAGAAATGGATACATCAAAATAGTACCAAAATATGTATAGTATCTGTAGTTTTATTATAATATTAATCATATATCTTCTGTAACCAGTAGCAAATACTAGCAAAGAGGAGCTGTAATTGCACTCTTGGCCATAGCCAATCACCAACCCGGAAATTAATGTTGATATAAATTGTAATGATCCAATGTACTATTTACAAAGCATTGTCATGACAAAAATGTAATATATTGAATTTGTGCTTTTCAGATTACAGAAGATATATAATTAATAAGTAAAAGAACAAATTAAGTTGTATAATTATCATACTTGTGGTTACAAATCAACCTCCCACTTACCTGGGCGGTTGATTTTGTAACCACTCCTGGCTTAATAAATTCCACTCCTATTCGTTCTATTACCATTATTAATAATTTATTTGATAGTTACAAAATAACTTCAAATAAGTCTGTTGTACAGTACTAATAACTTTGTGTATATTAAATATTGAGTTATACATATATGAAGGCTCATGTAACAAATAGTTATGTGTGGAGATACATGTACAGTACATGTACATTAGGTACAGTGTATAGGGGTACATACCAGTATGAGTAAATGACATGTGTCTACATGACAGTACAAACATGTGTCCAGACACATGTACTTTTCAATCGACTGTATGAAAACACCTAGTAATGTCAGTAGCAAATTTCAATGTACAGTAAATTTCACAATCCAGAAACTGCTGAGCTAATACATATTGAAAATAATTGGTTCATCAGAAAACTATAAAATAATTACATGTGTAAGTACATTTTTTACAATTACTGTAATATACATATATACATGTATCACATTTTTATACATTGTGCATTGTTCATGTATGACTGTACATAATTTATTACATATACTGTACCAGTTCTGGAAAAATATCTGTTTTTACAATGAATGTTCAGTACCTGGTATAATAAGTTGGTGTAATGTGTTTAAATTAGGTGCACTACAATACAGGAAGTCTTGGGTGGCCGTCTTGAGCTTCCCCAATTTGGACAACATGCCAATGGAACTGAGGTATTGTCTCAAGTGGCACAGTTCAAGATGGCCACCACATACATGCAGTGAGCTTGATACTTTATATGACTGCAGGAAGATCTTTGGATTGCTGAGTGACAACAATTTTATAATTGTAATATGTCATTTCCAGTCTCTTTGCTTGGTCTCACACATACTAAACAGTCCAAAAAACCAAGCAAAAAGACTGGAAATGACATATTACAATTATAAACTTGGCATCACTTACCGGTAGTGAGAAAGTCTTCAAGATTGAAGAAAAAACAAACTCTGAAAATAAACATCTTGTGAGTTAACTTGATATTCAATATCAAGTTAACTCACAAGATGTTTATTTTCGGAGTTTGTTTTTTCTTATATCATATAAATCGAGCTCACTGTATATATGTGGCATGCTTCTGCCTTGTAACCAGACCGCGAGGCCAGCTCCAATACTTATTTACACAATTTAACTCTACATGTAGTGTACTGCACAGTTTTTGCAGTTTTCCAATCTTGCACATCATGCAAATGAAGGGATGCATGTTGTTTTCAACATGTTATAAACCCCATACATCTGGAAGTATTGCTACTCCTGCCGCAGCTCGACAAGTTTCCATAGCAACAACCTCTTCCCAGGTATTACTTTTTGGGTCAAATATTTCAACAGTGCTGAGATATGAAGGACCGTCAATGCCTCCAACAGCATACAGTTGAGAACCATAATTGACCATACAGACACCATCACGACAAGAGTTCATGGAAGCGACTTCTTGCCAGCTGTTCATTCGAGGCTCATACATTTCAACAAGGTTAAGCCTTGAAATCCCATCAAACCCACCTTAACAAGAAACATTAACAATTTGTCTGGTTAAGACATCTTTTCATTTTAACAGCCTTGAACATGTAGAGTGTTTTCACACACGTGACTGCCAGCCATGCGTGGTTGCTAAAACAATAGGAGATTTCCCAATAACAAAAGAGCTGAATTCTCAGGATCAATTTAGGACACCAACATGGCCGCTATTTCATTGTTTTCAAACACCAACATGGCTGCCATGACGTCATGTGAAAATGCTCTATAGTATCTGGGCAGCTTGAACATGTCTGTTAACAGGCCTGTTCTTGCAAAATGGAAGTTTAAACAGCATTGTTCTTGGCCTAACAAAATTTTGTTAGAACAGCAAAAACAACTTTGTTAAATTAATACAACAACAATTATTTTACGGATGTTTTCCCCACTTACACAGGGGTTGGCCGGTGGCTCCCAACTAAAAAAATAAACAAAATTAATACATGTACCATACTTAATACAGTATAGAATGTATTTGAGCATAATGAAATAACAGTGTTGAACAGGAATATTCTAACGGCTAAAAGCATGGTTGTTTCATCAAACATGTAATTATGAATTATTTTAAACTACTGGTAACACAGGAAAAATGATAGAACCTTTAACCCTTTATTGCATAGAGTAAAATATTAAAAGTAGACTACAGTGTATGCAATAAAGGGTTAAAACTATTCATATACTGGTCCTCACTTCTTTTACAGTTTTGCATTCCGGGGCATTGTTCTCGAGTTACCGTATGCATGTTTTTGTGATAGGCAAATTTGGAGCTTTTACACATTTGGAACTTTGCCACAACATGAATGCCAAATAGGTTAGCTGTGACGTTTGAATACCTTTGGCTATATCGAGGGAGATCAGGTGAAAAATCACATGCACAACAGTATATGAACCATACACACATACCATCTCATTTAAAGTGATTTTTTTCCATTACGACCAAGATACATTATAAAGATTTAGTGAAAATGTTAAGTGTTCATGTTGTGACATCACAAATCAAACAGTACTGGTAAATTTACATATTACAAAAACTTCATCATAACTTGGGAATAACTCATGGGAGTTTTGAGAGTCCTTCAATCAAGAAAATATCATTTTTCCTTTTGTGGCACACTGCCAGGTAACATGAATGAACAACACAGTGTTCATTGATTCAGCATGCCTGTCTTAAAATGTTGAAACATGCTAGGGCAGCTTTGTTGCTTCATTCAAAAACAAACTGAGTGTAAAGGACAAACTTCTGTAATGTAGACATGTTTTGGTGCCATCTTCAGTACAACTGAGGTATTATATTATTCATCCCACAATAATTCACTTAGACTGAAGATGGCATACGTTTGCTGAAACATGTCTCCATTGAAGAAATTTGTCCTTTACACTCATTTTGTTATTTCTATTGTGCTTCCCCGTAAATATGGAATTAATAAAACAGTAAAAAGATATAGAGCAACCTCATGTTATCAAAATGAA